>JZKD02S1151123.1:0-12818 GCA_000966675.3 Picea glauca
AGTGGATTTGGCCACAAATCCCAGGAGTGTTGGAACACAAGAAGAAATTCCATGATGAGGACTTCACATAGCATGGCTAGAAGAAGAAATGAAGTAAGGAAATGAGACATATTTGAAAACATGGATGCTTAGAGCTCAAGTTATGAAGAGAAGGGACATCTATAGAAGTGGGTGAAGAAGACAGAGTATCCAAAACATAATGAAAGACTGAAGGGAAGCTCAAGTAAGTCATCTACTGAAGCACATGCAGGTGACAATGGTATCATTCACATACATACACATGATGACCTTGTATAGGTCACATACATACATGAGATATTTTGCAGCATACCGCATATATGTGGTAAAGCCTTGGGAAAAAGGCAATGCACAGTGGTTGCATTTTTATGTGATGGTATAACTTTGTGATGCAGGGTATGACATGGTTTATTGCAGGTTCTGACACTATTTGTTGCAGGTTTTCATGGTTCTATGTTAGATCATGTAAGGTGACGATGTAAAATAAATCTTGGGTGCGTGGCATTAACCCATGACTATGGATTGATGCTGATCTGTTGGGGTACATGGATGGTACATATTTGAGTTTCATTGATATATCTTATGATGTATTATTGGAAACATATGTTGGATTTCATGGTGCATGCATTTTGCATATGGTTGAGCTACATATTGAGACATGTAGTTGGTGAGTTGAGTTGATAGTCATGTTGTACATCATTGGGGATTCATAGCTTATTGATGCATGGTTGATATACTTGCTTGGTGCAAGTGATGATACATGATGGTACACTCATAGATGGTATATGTTTGACATAATTGGTAGATGCACATGTTGGAATATTGGAGGATGCACATGGTTGGAATATTGGTAGATGCACATGTTGGCATGTTGATAGAGGAATATGATTGATACATTCCATGGATGATATATTTTTTCACATTGCATGATGTTGATGTGCATGTACATAGGTGTTGTACATGATGAGCACAAATTTTGTACAGGATGTACTTGGTATATATTTTTCTCATGATTCTTTATTTCATTGTTGACATATCTTTTGCTTCATGATGCTTGGTATGGGACAAGTTTGATGCATGAATAGGTCCAAGGATCATCATAGAGAGAGTGGTTGATCTATGATCTGGTTGAAAATAGGGGGAGACATACCCATAGGGGGAGACATTCTTATTCCCATGATTCTAGGAGGAGATATTTATCAAATGCATACCTAGAAAAGAGCCCTATATTTGAAGAAATAACACAGAGGCATAATTCTAGGAGGAGCGATGGTCACAGGGGGAGTATGTTCGATGTATCCCTTGTTCAAAAGAAGAGAGATTATTCAGAGGAAGATCAAAGGCACTCAGACAGGGGAGTAGCCCCAAGGAAATTTCAAGGAGGGGGAGCAACCCCAAGAGGAGAATGGCCCTTTCCATTGATTTCAAAGGGGGAGAGTTAATCACATTGATATGATTGATGTTTATTGACGGGGAGAGATAGATGGGGAGAGAGCATGCCTTATCTACATGTTGACATCAATAATTGATAATTGGTGTTGGCATCAATGTTGGTATTGCCATCAATGCCAAAGGGGGAAATTGTTGGATCATGTTGTCATTGATGCCAATGGTTTGATTGATTGATGTAAAGTGATTGATTGATGCCAAAGGATTAATTTATTGATTGATGATTGATGTAATGTAATATGTATTGTCCTTGACAAAGATGAATCAGTGAGTTGTGATTGATACATGATGCATAGTTGATGTATATGGTGTAGTGGTGGTTTGATGCAAAGATGAATCATTATAGTATTATCATGGTTGATAAGGTGCACAAATGGATGAAATCCAAAGTGGTACCCTTATGGTGAAAGCCCTCATGGGAAGATGCTTTGCAGATTGAATTATCCTAGAAGAATGGTTGGAGGACCCATTCTTGTATGTGTAATAATGAGATGAAGATCAATGAATTTGTTGGTGAAACTATCTTATATGGATAGTGCTTGTCATGCCATTTTTGGTGGTATGTGGAATGTCACATAACTCCTCACGGTTTGAGAGTTATGGACTTACGAAGTTGGAGGACCCTGATATGAAGGCTTGAAGCTCCCGAGGTCAAAGAAGTCAAGGGGAATTAAAATAAGAAATCATTATTTAAATGATAAAGTAAAGTGACAAAGTCGAGGTGGATTATTTAAATAATAAAGAGAAGTGACAAAATCAAGAAAGATTATTTAAATGATAAAGTATTGGAGAGATTTCTATTAATGGAAAGTGGTTAACCCTAAAATAAGTAAAATAGGTTAAGTGACCTAGAAATGGGTTAAGTGACCTAAAAATGGGTTAAGTGACCTAGAGGATGAAAGTATAAATACGATAGCTATGGAATATTGCAAATCATCCTTTTTGTGGATCAATGGAGAGCTTCTTGTGAGATTATCTTTTGGAGTATTGATGGAGAGCTCCTTGTGAGAGCATCTTTGATATGGATCTCTTGAGAATGATTGAAGATCTATTCTAAGAAAGAGAGCGAGAGGAGGATCTCGTGGACGCATCAACATTTCGACAATATCAGAGATATTGACGACAAAAGTCTCGGAGCTTTAGAAAACCCTAGTTTCTGAGGTGTACATGGGATGTAATGGGCCAGGGCGCATACATATGCGGGATGTATGAGGATGGGGTGTGTACAGTGATAAAATCATGGATATTTTTGTTTGAGTTGATGAATGCTTGTTGAAGACTATGGCAGGTTCCAGATCTGAATTCTATGGGCTCAGATCTACCACTAAGAAACCGGTATGGTTACATTATTGTCTTGATGGATACTATTGTTTGATGTGTTGTGAATGCTTAGGGAATTCTTGGTATGGCTTCTATGATGTGGTTCAGTTTGGTTGATTTGGTTGANAGTGGATTTGGCCACAAATCCCAGGAGTGTTGGAACACAAGAAGAAATTCCATGATGAGGACTTCACATAGCATGGCTAGAAGAAGAAATGAAGTAAGGAAATGAGACATATTTGAAAACATGGATGCTTAGAGCTCAAGTTATGAAGAGAAGGGACATCTATAGAAGTGGGTGAAGAAGACAGAGTATCCAAAACATAATGAAAGACTGAAGGGAAGCTCAAGTAAGTCATCTACTGAAGCACATGCAGGTGACAATGGTATCATTCACATACATACACATGATGACCTTGTATAGGTCACATACATACATGAGATATTTTGCAGCATACCGCATATATGTGGTAAAGCCTTGGGAAAAAGGCAATGCACAGTGGTTGCATTTTTATGTGATGGTATAACTTTGTGATGCAGGGTATGACATGGTTTATTGCAGGTTCTGACACTATTTGTTGCAGGTTTTCATGGTTCTATGTTAGATCATGTAAGGTGACGATGTAAAATAAATCTTGGGTGCGTGGCATTAACCCATGACTATGGATTGATGCTGATCTGTTGGGGTACATGGATGGTACATATTTGAGTTTCATTGATATATCTTATGATGTATTATTGGAAACATATGTTGGATTTCATGGTGCATGCATTTTGCATATGGTTGAGCTACATATTGAGACATGTAGTTGGTGAGTTGAGTTGATAGTCATGTTGTACATCATTGGGGATTCATAGCTTATTGATGCATGGTTGATATACTTGCTTGGTGCAAGTGATGATACATGATGGTACACTCATAGATGGTATATGTTTGACATAATTGGTAGATGCACATGTTGGAATATTGGAGGATGCACATGGTTGGAATATTGGTAGATGCACATGTTGGCATGTTGATAGAGGAATATGATTGATACATTCCATGGATGATATATTTTTTCACATTGCATGATGTTGATGTGCATGTACATAGGTGTTGTACATGATGAGCACAAATTTTGTACAGGATGTACTTGGTATATATTTTTCTCATGATTCTTTATTTCATTGTTGACATATCTTTTGCTTCATGATGCTTGGTATGGGACAAGTTTGATGCATGAATAGGTCCAAGGATCATCATAGAGAGAGTGGTTGATCTATGATCTGGTTGAAAATAGGGGGAGACATACCCATAGGGGGAGACATTCTTATTCCCATGATTCTAGGAGGAGATATTTATCAAATGCATACCTAGAAAAGAGCCCTATATTTGAAGAAATAACACAGAGGCATAATTCTAGGAGGAGCGATGGTCACAGGGGGAGTATGTTCGATGTATCCCTTGTTCAAAAGAAGAGAGATTATTCAGAGGAAGATCAAAGGCACTCAGACAGGGGAGTAGCCCCAAGGAAATTTCAAGGAGGGGGAGCAACCCCAAGAGGAGAATGGCCCTTTCCATTGATTTCAAAGGGGGAGAGTTAATCACATTGATATGATTGATGTTTATTGACGGGGAGAGATAGATGGGGAGAGAGCATGCCTTATCTACATGTTGACATCAATAATTGATAATTGGTGTTGGCATCAATGTTGGTATTGCCATCAATGCCAAAGGGGGAAATTGTTGGATCATGTTGTCATTGATGCCAATGGTTTGATTGATTGATGTAAAGTGATTGATTGATGCCAAAGGATTAATTTATTGATTGATGATTGATGTAATGTAATATGTATTGTCCTTGATGAAGATGGATCAATGAGTTGTCATTGATACATGATGCATAGTTGATGTATATGATGTAGTGGTGGATTGATGCAAAGATGAATCATTATAGTATTATCATGGTTGATAAGGTGCACAAATGGATGAAATCCAAAGTGGTACCCTTATGGTGAAAGACCTCATGGGAAGATGCTTTGCAGATTGAATTATCCTAGAAGAATGGTTGGAGGACCCATGCTTGTATGTGTAATAATGAGATGAAGATCAATGAATTTGTTGGTGAAACTATCTTATATGGATAGTGCTTGTCATGCCATTTTTGGTGGTATGTGTAATGTCACATAACTCCTCACGGTTTGAGAGTTATGGACTTACGAAGTTGGAGGACCCTGATATGAAGGCTTGAAGCCCCCGAGGTCAAAGAAGTCAAGGGGAATTAAAATAAGAAATCATTATTTAAATGATAAAGTAAAGTGACAAAGTCGAGGTGGATTATTTAAATAATAAAGAGAAGTGACAAAATCAAGAAAGATTATTTAAATGATAAAGTATTGGAGAGATTTCTATTAATGGAAAGTGGTTAACCCTAAAATAAGTAAAATAGGTTAAGTGACCTAGAAATGGGTTAAGTGACCTAAAAATGGGTTAAGTGACCTAGAGGATGAAAGTATAAATACGATAGCTATGGAATATTGCAAATCATCCTTTTTGTGGATCAATGGAGAGCTTCTTGTGAGATTATCTTTTGGAGTATTGATGGAGAGCTCCTTGTGAGAGCATCTTTGATATGGATCTCTTGAGAATGATTGAAGATCTATTCTAAGAAAGAGAGCGAGAGGAGGATCTCGTGGACGCATCAACATTTCGACAATATCAGAGATATTGACGACAAAAGTCTCGGAGCTTTAGAAAACCCTAGTTTCTGAGGTGTACATGGGATGTAATGGGCCAGGGCGCATACATATGCGGGATGTATGAGGATGGGGTGTGTACAGTGATAAAATCATGGATATTTTTGTTTGAGTTGATGAATGCTTGTTGAAGACTATGGCAGGTTCCAGATCTGAATTCTATGGGCTCAGATCTACCACTAAGAAACCGGTATGGTTACATTATTGTCTTGATGGATACTATTGTTTGATGTGTTGTGAATGCTTAGGGAATTCTTGGTATGGCTTCTATGATGTGGTTCAGTTTGGTTGATTTGGTTGATGGAGTGAGCAATACTCTTATGATTCAGTGGTGACATGATTTCTATGGTATACTAGTTGTTTATACATGATTGAGATGACATTCATATTGATTGATTGTGGAGCATGAGTAGACTATTGGAAAGCTTGGATGCATTGTGATTGGATAGTCAGAGAAAGAAGAGAATGATATATTGGTTGCAGAAGATATGATTTGATCTTGAAGGATAACCCCTAATAGTTCAGACAATATACATAGGCTTTTGTACACACTGGGCACTTACACATGCAGACTGTAGTGAGCCAGGGTGTATACACACGTGGGCTGCACTACTGACAGGTTGCATACCTATTTACAGATCGATATATTTTGAGAATTTTTTCCCCATCTCAATTGGTGTTGAGTGTGTAAATTGAGTATTGCATTATAGAGATGGTGCTCTTGTAGAGTTGCACTCTATTCAGTTGTTGCTAAAAAACCATCAGATTGTTGTCCATAATAAAAAGAAAATTTTTACATACATCTTTTGTTCTCTATGTTCCTTGTGGTTATGACTTGTTGATGATATATTGTTGATATATGTTGTTGATATATGTTCACATCTAACTGGTTATAAATGACAACAATAAGTAATGAGTAAAATGTTGAATGCTAACTAATGAGTTTTGTGTAAGAGGGAGGTTTTGGGAAAAAGAGCCCCACACTCATTCACCCCCCTCCCCCCTCTAAGTGTGGTAGGTGTGTCCAACAGTTTGTTCAACTATGACTTGAGTTTTACAAGGAATTAGAATACACATCTTGTTGAACCTATACACAACTACATACAAGTAATCATGACCTTTCCTACACATAGGCAATCCCCCCACAAAATCCATAGATACACTTTCCCATGGTGTAGAAGGAATAGGAAGTGGAGTGTACAATCCTAGCTTTCTATTACTTGGTTTTCTTATTGCACACACAGTACATCATTTTACATACTTGGACACAATTTCATGCATTCGAGGCCAATAACAAAACCTTTGTAACTGAGCAATTGTTTTGTCTACACCAAAATGTCCTGCTATAAGAGAAGTATGTGCCTCCATGATTACATGGACTCTTTCACTTTCTGGAATACATAACTTGCCCAAATGATACAAAATTTTGTCTTTAATATGATAATTCAATTCTTATGGTCTTTTACCATGACTTAGAGTTGCATAGACTTCTTTAAAATATGTCTCCTCAACATATTGTTCAATGTGACTTTCATGAGTAATTGAATTGTGCTTAAGGATTGTAGAAATTGTACTAGGAGGTCTTGATAACATATCAATAATGTTATTATGAATTCCCTTCTTATATATGATGACCAAATGAAACTGCTGTAAAAACCCCATCCATCTAAAATGTCTTTATTGTTGTAGATTAGTTTGTGATTGTAGATACTGTAATGGTTGGTGATCAGTATGTATTATTGTTTATTTTCCCATTAAGTAATGTTTCCACTTTTTAACACTTCATATTAAAGCATACAATTCTTTATCATAGGTTGGATAGTTAATTACTATTGTAGTGAAGGTTTCAGAATGATAGCATATGGGCTTTCTATGTTTCATCAACACTTCCCCCATGGCATAGTCACTTGAATCAGTTTCAATTTCAAAAGATTGTTGGAGATATGGCAATGCCAGAACAAGAGTTGTACTAATCGTCACTTTCAAAGTGTCGAAATCCTTTTGTTGATTTCCTCCCAACTGGAATCCCCTTTTCACACTTGTCAACGCATGTAATGGAGTAGCAATTAGAGAGAATTTTGCAATAAACTTCATCCAATATTGTGTTGCCCCCATGAAGCTTCTTACTTCATTTACATTTGTAGGCTTTGTCCAATCAACTATAGAGGGATCAATATTGAGTTCTCCACCCCCTACAATATAGCCCAAATATACAAAAGATGTTTTTCCAAATTCACATTTTGACAACTTTACAAAAAGTTTCTCTCTCTGTAATACTAAAAGTGTATGCCTAACATGTTGGACATGCTCTTCCCTAGTCCTACTGAAAATAAGAATATCATCTAAGTATACTATTACAAAATCATCAATGAATGGCCTAAATACATCGTTCATTACCCGCATAAAAGTAGCAGGTGCATTAGTAAGCCCAAATGGCATCACTAACCATTCAAATAATCCTTGTTTTGTTTTAAAAGCATTTTTCCATATATCCTATGCAACAACTCTTATTTCATGGTAACCACTTCTTAAGTCTAACTTAGTAAAATATACCGCATTTTTCAATTGATCTAATAAGTCATCAATGCGAGGAAGAGGGTAACGATTTTTTACCATGATCTTGTTCAAGGCTCAAAAGTCCACGCACATGCGCCATGTGCCATCTTTCTTTGGCACCTGGATGATAGGCGACCCACATGGAAAAGAACTTGGCCTGATGACCCCTTGTTCAATCAACTCTTGTGAATGTTTATTTATCTCTGCATTTTCCAAAATTGATAACCTGTACATTCCAATGTTAGGAAGAGGAACATCCTGTTGCAATTATATCTCATGTTCAACTTGTCGTTTTGGAGCTAATCCTTCCGAGACTTGAAAAATATCATCATAGTTAGAAAAAATTCTAACTAAGTCATCTTTCAACTTTGTATCACAATCTTGGAAAGTATAAATTCCAACAATATCCTTAGGTTTTACGACCATTAGTAAACATCTTTTAGTGACATTTACAATTCTCTTCATTTGCCCTGAGTTGATTAGTGATATATTCAATTTCTTCTGATGAGCCCTTACAAGATATTTTTTTTCCATTTTTAGTTAATTGATACTTATTTTCTTCATGATAGAATATTTCCTTTCTATCAAACAAATATGGACTCCCAAGTACAATACCACATATATCAAGTGGAACTACATCTACCTCAACCTCATCTATAAATTGTGAAGTGATAGCAAACTTTAGAACACATTGCCTATTCACTTGCAATTGATTATCATTGTGAATCCATCCTAATGGATATGGTTTCTTATGAGTTTTAGTAGCTAATCCAAACTTTTTAACAATTTTATCTGATATTAAGTTTACTTGTGAGCCACAGTCAAATAGAGTATCAATTTTTGTATGTTTGGAAATTACTCTTATGTGAAAAAGTTTTGTTCGTTTGATCTCATCAAATTCATTATCAACTTTTAAAGACTGAACTGAAGAACTTGTACTAGCTTCAAAATTTTTACCTTTGATTCCCATGACTGTGACCTTGGTCTCATCTCCTGAATCAGACCCCAAGTCTATTTGAGTTGTTGCAATAGTCTTTGGCTTCCCTTTATTTCCGAACTTTGTTGGTTTCAATTTTGGGTGAAGGATCCAACAACGATCCTCACTATGGCCTTCTTTCTTACAATGAGTGCATGTAGGTTTTTCCTTTTTCATTGTATTAGACTGCTTCCCTTTAAACTTATATTTACCTTTGCCTTTGTATTTTCCTTCAGTATCTTTAAATGGTTTTACAAAATCAACATTTACATTCTTGCATCTAGATTCAATATGAGTCGCTTGCACACACACCTCATCTAAGCTAGTTGGATTAAACATAAGAACGATATATTGTAAATATCTATGCAAACCACCTATGTACTTAAGCAATGTCTCTTGAGTATCAAATGGTATTCCCAACAATAAATCTAATTTTTGAAACTCTTGTGTATAACATTGAACAGTTTGTCCTTTTAACTATCTAAAGTTCTGCCATGACATAATAGCTTGTTTCATATAAGCTAGAGGATAAAATTTCTTTCATAATGCAGATGTTAAATCAAGCCATGAAGAGAGTGTCTGACCAAAATTTTTAAGATCTTGTTTTGTCCTGCTTTCCCACCACACAAGGGTGGTTCCTCCCATCTCGAGACTAGAAAGTTGGATCATAGTCTCCTCATCTATGATTTTTTGTATCCTGCAATATACTTCAATTTGTCTTATCCAATTATCTAAATTTTCTGCATTTAGTACCCCATCATACAAATGTAACTCAAACTTAACATCAATATTTAACAAAGGCATGTTAGACTTATGATTATGTGTATGATTTTGTATAGTATATGTCGTAGAATGAGAACTAGCATTTGAAGTAGAACTTGAAGAAGAAGGAGAAGAAGGTGGTGAGGGAGGAGGCTTTGAAGATTCTCCTTTCTCTTCAATTTTCTCCTTCGTAAGAGGTTCTCCTAGAACAAGTTTCTTTCTCTCCAAAAAATCATCATATAATACTTTGACCATTTCTGACATGGAGAAAAATGTTTTTTCAAACTCTCTAGTTCTTGGAGAATTTTCTCCTTATGTCGCCATTATTTTCTTCCTCAAAACTCGTTCTATTTATTAAATTAATTAAGCCAATTATCCTTCTCCTCTTCGAGATGTGGATCTTGTGAGCCTCCAATCTTGCACTTGTTAGACCTTCCAATACAACCAAAGCTTTGATACCAAAATACTTGATCAAAAAATGAAAGGTATTATAAACAAATTGACATTAACTTGATGCTCATGAATAATTAAAGAGTTAAGCCATCATTAATCATGTTGAAAATAAGATAAGATAACAACAATAAGAAAGAAAAATATACACAAAGAACTTGTTAACGGAGTTCACCAATGTGTGGCTACGTCTCCAGGTCCGCTTCCAAGTGGAGGACCGCTTTATTGATATTTAATGCTCAAGTTATATTTACAATTGTTCTTTGTTGTTACAAATAGGCTTATGATATGGTGTACAAGACCTCCTTCTACAGATGCACACATGCCTCAACTATCTCCTCTCAAAACATGACTCAATGCCCCTCAAAACATGAGAAATGGGTCATTAGCTCAAGTTGCTCTCACATTCCCCTGCAAGAAAAAATTACCCTCAAAAGCTCAAAGGGATTGGTTTATTAGTTTTTAGGCTCAGTTATGGAAGCCCAAATTCCCACAAAGATCTAGCCTCTTTTTGGGGTCAAATCCCCCTCCAAATGGCCAAGAAATCTCCAAAAAGGCCCAGTCTGGGAAAAAACTATATTAAAAAATACACTCTGATATAAAAATCAATTTAATCCCCCTAAGGCTGGGTGTGCGCCCCTTTTATAGAGTCGTATGGGCCATATGGCCAAGTGCCAACCCAAAAGGGTGCTACACATTGGCCCCTCCTTCGTTGGCTCCTGGTATTTCAACGAATGCAATGGGACTGAGGGCTCGATCGGACGGATAAGCCCCCCACTGATCGACCCTGGCCATTGGTCATACCCCTGGTCATGCAGTGGATGAGTGTTGGTCACGCGGCCCTGCACCTTGCCTTATCGCATATGAGTATATGCATCAGGGGATTAAATATACACATTCATGTGGTGGTGTATGCACACCGAATCGAGGGTTGGGGCTACGCCCCAACCCTTTCCTTCCCAGCCCAAAAATTAGTTTTAATTCAAATGTTTAATTTATCCCTTAGGTAGTAAGAACCACCCTGGGTAGGCGAGTTGGTAGCCTATCCCTGCCAAGACTCTTCCCCATGCCTGAAGGTCGCGGGTTCAACTCTTGTTGAGTCCATATAACTTTTACAACAACAACCAATGAAGGGGTGACACATCGCATCCAATGATTGGGCCACATGGCACCATTACATTCGCCTACCTGGTGACACTTGTCGAGCGATGATTCGACCACGTCTGCCACACCTACCCAGTCAACATGGCACTCCTCTACCACGTCACTGTATGTTTAGATGCCACATGTCACCTCCGAATGATTCCACATCAACATGATGATATCATCATGACATCATGTTGATGTCACCCGTCGTCCTGCTGATGTCAGCGTTGACTTTGACTATTGACTTTTTGCCTGTTTGGGAATTTGATCAGAACGCGATAACTTTTGCATATGGTGTCTGTTTGAGAAAGTAAATATAAGGTTGGAATCAACACAATGAGACAAACATAATGAAACTAGTTTCATCCAATTCCGAGAAAAAAAAATTGAGCATTTTCTGGACTTGAGGATCCTCCTGGATCAAAAGGTTTAGATCGTTGAAGGATTATTGCACATTATTTCCTAATTTCTTCATCTTCGTGAGGGAGAAGGTGGTGGGTAATGTATTCTATGAAACAAATAATATCTTCTATGGGGATACATTTTGGAGCTAGGTCAAAATTAAAACCTTTTTCTAGAAGTTGGATGGTGGGAAGGTCCAACCTGAGAGAGGAAATATTTATGACGGTGGAAGGACTAGAGTTGGTAGAAGGGGGGGCATGGAGGAACAAAAGTTAGAAGGGATATCCTCAAAGGGTAAAGAGTTTCTCATATTATTGGAACAAGAGGTGCACTCATATTTAGGTTTAGGGGACGGTTTAGGGTCGGTAAAAGAAGTAGACAAGGATAAGGGGGAGTCAACCATATTACAACTCAAATAAATGTTAGAGTTGTCAATGTGAAGAGTGTTGGGAGAGTTTAAATGGTTGGTATCGAGCATCATGATTGGGTTGTAGTGTTGATGAAAGGGATTGGATATAAAACTATTGGTGATATCATTATTAGTTTTGAAGAGCAGATTCAGGGATCCTGTGGTTAGATTAGAGTAGGTAGGTGATGGTTCAACATCTACATGCTCATCATCAATATAATCATCATCTTCCAAATCATATTTGGATCTCATATATGAACTATGATCTGAGTGAGTGGACTCATCATCACTGATGTCTGGTTCATGCAGTGGTACCAAGGTCTCTACATATGTCTCCAATGGTGCATGGAAGGGACTCTCCTCAAAACTCCCATCTAAAAAGTGTTGAAGTTTTACTTATACAACTAGCAGTTACAATTATTCTTTTTTATTATAATCATTTAGCACATTAGCTTCATAATTAAGATCACTGAAAGAGAGGCAATCACATAAACAATAGAGACACATCGATTATCCAAGGAAACCCTCATGGGGGAGAAAACGCAACAAAAACTTCCTCAATATAGATAGACCAAAGACCGAACATAAGAT
>JZKD02S1151156.1:0-12818 GCA_000966675.3 Picea glauca
CTTGATAGTTGTGACGTAAATCCAGTCTAGTATCTTGCTTCCAGCTTGAGTGTTGTGATGTAAAGAAAGACGATGAGATGAGACTAGTACTGTGCTTCCAGCTTGATAGTTGTGACGTAAAGCTAGTCTAGTATCCTGCTTCCAGTTTGAGTGTTGTGACGTAAAGAAAGACGATGATATGAGACTAGTACTGTGCTTCCAGCTTGAGAAGTTGTGACGTAAAGCCATTCTAGCATCTTGCTTCCATCTTGATAGTTGTGACGTAAAGTAAGATGGGTACTGAGCTTCCATCTTGACAGTTGTGACATAAAGCCAGTCCTATATTATCATGCTGAGCCAACCTCGTGATGTGATGATGATGATGTATTAGTTTTATACTAATTCATATTGATGCAGATGATGATTGCATTCCTTTGAGAATGACGATGTTGTCGATGAAGAAAACTTATGATGATTTATAGATACGTTAGTCAGTGTTCCAAGATGATATTGATGATGTTGTCCTCCTGATGTTGTTGATGATAAATGCCTCTCTCTCGTCTGATGTTGTTGAAGAATACCCTTCTTGTTAAGGGGGAGTGTTGAAATAATGTAACTGCAAAGTATATTCTAATTATTATTTGATATATTATTCATTGGATAAATCCCCATTGTGGATTGATCATGTCGGATACTGGCAAGGACCAAATCCCCTTTTGTGGATTGGTCATAATGTGATTGTAATAGGTAGAAAGAGAATTCATCCCCATAATATATTAAAGAAGACCCAAAATATAGTAAAGGTGGTTATAACCACCCAAAAGAAGAAGTCGGCCCTGCTAGTGAAAAGACACTTCCACACATGCCAAACTTGTATAAATAAGGAAGCTAGTGCCTCACTTAGACACACTCACTTGTTCATTGAGAGACAAGTTTCAGAGCTGCAGTTGGAGAAGAGTGAGAGAGAGAGAGAGAGAGAGAGAGAGGCACATCTTTGGGAGAAAAATTTATGTATTTGTTTGAGTTATCTCTTGGCAGTGTATTGGCTATCTATATTAAGGAAGTTTTGTTGGGTTTTCTGCCCCATGAGGGTTTCCCAAGATAAATGATGTGTCTCTTGTGATTGTGTATTTCTCAGTGATCCTATCTTATGCTATTGTTATCTATTGAAATGCAAAGAACTCTAATATTAGCTTAAACCTTAACAACCCTAGATGAATTCCCACATCTAAATCAATTTAGGGTGGAAGTAGTTCAAGGTTATTTCACATAAATCACAAATTTCCCCAAGTTCAGTGTTTGCCAAATATGTATGAACATAAAAAAATAATATAATTGGTTATCTACTATGAAAAATACAATTTCACCATGGGAAACCTATACAATCTTTCCATAGATAGTATTTTAAACTAATGCATTTTAGATCATAAAGTATAAGTCATCCTTTGGGAGGCACATGACAAAGAGAGTGGAGGGAATTATGGTGGAATATAAACTACTAGGTTGAATTTTCTCTATGTTATATTGTGGTATTCGACATTATGTTAAGATGCCATGGAATATGCAAATAATTGCAACAAGTGTCAACTAGTTGGTCACGCTTATGCCTGTAATGAGATTCCATTGCAACCCATTGTGATAGTGTGGATTTTATTAGTAAAATGGACATAAGAAATTAGATTGAAACAACAAACAAAGATACAAGGTAATAAAATTTGAAGATCCTTTTAGTCTAAAGTGAACACCCCACATATCCAGAGAAAATCTAACGCGACACCATTTCCCTAATCTTTTCCTTCAACAAAGTTATTACAAATAACTAAATGATGTTTACAAGTTTTCCCATAATACTTTGAGTAGTATTTCCAAAATGCTACTTACAAGTTTTTGCAATGGGATCTTTTGAGTAGCATTGATGGATGTTTCTACTAAACACAAACACATCACATAAATCATTGAAAGAATTCTAACAATTTTTCATATAGCATGAAAACTCTACCCACGGGCCTATTGGCAGAGTTTCCATGCTACAACTTTGACCATAGGCCTGTGGGCATAGTTTCTACATGGAAACTCTTCCCATAGGCCTATGGGCAGAGTTGTAGCATGGTAAGTGTTTCCACAGGCCTATGGTCAGAGGTGTATACATGGAAACTTTACCTACAAGCCTATGGGAAGAGTTGTATAATATACAACTCCACCTGCATGATTGTGGGAAGAGTTGTATCATCTACAACTCTTCCCACATGCATGTGGGCAAAGTTGTAGCATCTACAACTCTACCCACTCGCATGTGGGAAGAGTTTACAACTCTACCCACTGGCCTGTGGGGAAAATATTATTGAGCTCCCATGAGAAAAACATGAAATGTGTCGAAAACCAAAATTTTTGTAGTCCATTTTTTGTGAAAACCTGTAGAAATCATTAGATAATAAAAGGTTATATGACTTAATAATAATTAAATAAATAAACAAACATACCAACATGTACAAGACTCTCAAAAGACTAAAGTGGAATACCTAAATGAGATTCTCTTGGTTTCAAGAATAATTTATTTTCTACTAAATAGGTCCAACCACATAAAGGTGGAATCTCATTTGGCTCCCCCCGGCCCACCCCACCCTCTCACATCACTCTCAATTCCCCATACCCAATCTATCTACTGGAAAATAATTGAAAGAGGCATAGTGCGATTCATGCATAGAAAGTAGAAAAAACAAATTTAAAGGTAAATGAAAGAAATAGTGTGTGTGTAGCTATGTGTTTTTGTACATACAAAACATATAACATACATCCATAAGAAGGTAGAAAAAAAATAGTATATATTAGTATATTTTATCATCAAAATATGTTTCCATTATACATGTTTCTTATCATAATATATGCAATCACTTTTTTTTTCAATTTTTTAGTTTTCAGAAAACTGTTGATTGGCTCATCCATGTCTAGATCTGGTTGAGTTGTTAGGCCCTATCTTGGTGTTGATTCAATATGCATCCTCTAAACTATTGTACATCTAGTCGATACCCTACACGACATGTAGGCCATTGTTGAGAGACCTCAACTACAATAACAAAAAGGGTTAAATTGATATGGTTATTTATTATTCACAAAAGCAGTTCATTAATGCAAATATTATTACAATGTTCTTTACCAGGTTGAGTAGTCAAGACCATTGGTTTGGATGCCATGTGTTCCTACTCTCGCTAAGCATTCTCATCTACATTCTCTATCATAGAAACAAGAAAAGTTATAAGTACACCATCTGCAAGTAAATATTAATAAGTTTATTAATCCATACTTCTGATTTTATATCCATAATATCATCATGTAGTATATGTACACCGCCATCATCGAGTTGCACTCCACCAACATGGATAGGATGCACACCACCATCATTGGGATGCACTCCACTTTCATGGCCAGGATTCACACCACCATCATCGGACTGCACTATATTGTCATGGGGATGGTGTCCACTACTAGCCTCATTATTGTTCTTTCTCTCTTGCTTAAAACAAAAAGACACATTCATTTATGGGTGAAATCAATCGTGAATAGATTTTACAAGTAATCAACAATTAAATTCCATTGATTTTACTTACAATGTCATTCAAACGGGTATATTGTGTTTTCCCCATGCTTTGTCAATGTTTAACCATGACTTGAAAGTCTCACTTGAAACCAAGATGGAGGTCTTCTTTTGTGGTCACAGTTTTGAATTGAGCCCCATTGCATTGCACAAGATCTCAAATTTGGATTATTGGATGCAATTAAATAAAATATGGATGATGATAGCAATCATATGGTTTAACTATTTTGTACTTACAATTCGTTCTTTTAGTTTCATGTTACCACCCTCGCCAAGTTTGTGCTACCTGTTTTTTTCTAGCCTTTCCTTGGTTTCTTTTGACTTGTTTGGGAGCCTAGAAAAAGTTTCCAATAGGTTTTATATCACACTTTTTATATATAAGTAATGAAAATTATATTAAATTCAAAATATGATATACCTTCCTCGTCCAGGTGGCGCCTTTCCTTCTTTCCTCATTGTATTCTCCTTTGCATCACCCAATATATTCTTCCACTCAATCTCAGGAATCATCATAGGACACCCATACGTAGGGTTTGTTTGGATATGAACCCTATATTGGTCACTTGCATATTTAAAATATGTATTGGCCAATGAGATGACTCCAATTTTGTTGAATGAATCACCAAACAGGTCGACCAAGTGGTCAATAAGTTCCTTCTTCAAACTGGGATTTTAAGCATTCCACCGTGTGCGTATGGTGGGCCCAAAAATATCTAAAGCCTTGTCATTCATATGCTTAAAAAATGTTTTGTTTCCTGGAGAACAATATGATCATTAATTTAAAATAATTGTAGAGAAGTATGTTTCAATTATATAATAGGAATTAATTAAGACATTAACAAATACTTGGGATTTTTTGTATCTTGGTCGGAACAATGTTCTCGCCCACCAAAAAGGCAACTGGTAGTGTTCCCTTGCTGGTAACACGTAATGATTTAGGAAAGCAATTTGT
Source organism: Picea glauca (assembly GCA_000966675.3). Classification (NCBI taxonomy): domain Eukaryota; kingdom Viridiplantae; phylum Streptophyta; class Pinopsida; order Pinales; family Pinaceae; genus Picea; species Picea glauca. The sequence goes on from JZKD02S1151156.1 coordinate 4,524, forward strand.
AGAATCAACAATTGCTTCATCTCCAACATAAACTGCTTGGTCTGGTGTGCACTGTGTTGAGGGTGTGTCATGGGCCCCAGAAGGTTCAGTCATCTCAATCATGAGGTTTTCAACCGCAGGCAGAGATCCAAAGAGGCTTGTGGGTATGTGGCTCATGGTAGGACGTTGTGGTGTTTGAGCATCACTACTACCAACACCATTCTTAGGAGCATGATGTTGAAGTTTTCTAAATAATTCCTATAAAAAGAAAACATATTTTATTCAAATAATATAAAAGTAGCAAAACAAAATTCATAAATGAACATATGTGATAAATAACATTTTTAAAAGATGGTGTTTACTGTAGATTGTTTTATTTCCTCCATCAAAACTCTGCATCTTTGTGTGGTCTCCTATGTTGGTTCATGTGTAAACAATTCAGTAAGTTTAATGTTTTTTTTCTCACAACCTTTTTAATTGTCTCAACTGGGTCCAATTCAAACATGTTGTCATCGTTGCTAACATTGTCAAGTACATAAGGTKCCGAGAACTACATATATCAACAAAAACAAGTTAATTCAATTATAAAAATAATAATAAAATTCACTTTAAATGGATATAGATATTGTTATTCATTTACCTGCTCYGAGGCTAGTGCATTCCCAYGATCACCCTGCCACAATATAAGAAGCATTACATATTAAAATGTTACCTTATAATATGATAAACATGAGATATTAAAATGAATGTTAAAGATAAAAAWAAAAAAATAGAATCATTAAATAGAGGTTGGTCGAAGTTATGGTGGCAACATCCATCTTAGACAATGGATSGACATCCATTTTCATTCATATKCCTACGAACACCATTGATATGTGTATAATTTTTCTAAATACATAACTCTGTTGTAAATGCAAAAAAAATCATAAASGGAAAAATGCTAAAAAAACACATGAAACCGAGGCATGATGAAACATGCACGCCCAAGTCTTAACACACCTGTAATTTGAGTGATTCAAGTTTATGAGGGTATCTTAKATTATATTACACTTGTCTACATATTTAGTGTTGTGTTTGCRAACATAAAAGTGGTTTTTGTGTAAAAGAGGCAAAATCTACCTTGTAAATTGAGAAACCAAATCAATAGAAAGTGCCCTAATGGAAATGCATGCMCATGCTTCTATATAGATCCAAATTTAGTGATATAAGTTTTGGGGTGAAGTTAATAACATTCTAAATCTATATATACCATTCATAGCGCATTTTCAAATGAAAAAGGACTTCTACCTGGAACCCAAATTCAAGACCTTTTGTAAAATGGATGGTAAAACTAGATTACTATAAAATGCATGCCTAGGAATCATATGACCTCCAAATCCAGTGATAAAATTTGTAGATTTTGTATTTTATCATTTTACATATATTCATACTTTAGTTGTGCATTTTGAAAACAAAAAACGTGTATTGTGCATAAAGGTTAAAAACTGCTTTGTAAATGCAAAAAACTGCATAAAGGGGAAAATGTTTAGAAATGCATGAAACCAGGGCATGATGAAAATGCATGCCTAGGTCTTAACACACCTGAAATTTGAGTGATTCAAGTTTCTAAGAGTGTCTTATATCATTTTACATGTGCCTAGAAATTTAGTGTTGTGTTTGTAAACATAAAAGTGGTTATTGTGTAAAAGAGGCAAAATATACCTTGTAAATTGAGAGACCAAATTAGTAGAAAGTGCCCCAATGGAAAAATACGCTCATGCTTCTATATAGGTCCAAATTTAGCGATCTAAGTTTTGGAGTGAATTTAATAATATTATGAACCTATCTATATCATCCATAGTGCATTTTCAAATGAAAAATGACTTCTACCTGAAACCCAAATTCAAGATTTTTTGTAAAATGGATGGTAAAACTAGATTACTATAAAATGCATGCCTAGGAATCGTATGACCTCTAAATTGAGTGATAAAAGTTGTGGAGTTTGTATTTTATTATTTTACATATATTTCTATTTTAGTTGTGCATTTTGAAACCAAAAAAACTATATCGTGCCTAAAGATTAAAAATTGCCTTGTAAAAGAAAAAAAATGCACAAAGAAAAAAATGATTAAAAAAAGCATGAAACCAAGGCATGATGAAATGCATGCCCAGCTATTAACACACCTGCAATTCCCATATGTATCAGACATATGGAATTTAAAGGGGATCGATGGATGGATTCACAAGAACAATACAATAAAACATACAAGGCATTCCTATTACAACTTCATAAAACACTTAGGACAACTTCATGCTTAATACATTCAACTATATTGTAATATCACTTAGGTAAAAATTAGTGTACATGAAAAATTTCTCAGTATAATATTCCCTTAGGGAGCTAGGAGGGTGCCACTCGATTCACCTTATCTTCCCAATGGTAATTTAACAAATTGACACAATCTTTGTCCATCGGATACTTATGATCATTCAAGTTTATTACTGCCTCATCCAAATTAGTGTATTTCTCATGAATCAAGGGAGGTAATTTCCTGAAAATCATTTTCACATTGTGCAACAACTCAAAATCCCTTGCCAACAATTCTACTACATCTTGCCCCTTCAAAGTGCCATCAATATTTTTGAACTTGTTGTCATTGTTCCTCATGTCTTCTAATAGCTTTTGATAATTGTTCATTTGATACAAATCCCCATTTTCATTATAGAATGATGGTAATCCATGCTTGATGACATCATTAAAAATATTATTAAAAGTAGATGTTTCCCTCATAAACTCGTGGCACTTAGTTTCCACATTTTGCATCAATATCATTTTTGTAATGACTCTTTTATCATCCATTACAATGCTAGTTCTATCATCGATTTGAAAATCCTTCAACTCTTATTTAGTTATGTTATTCAAGAACTTTGTTATATCAATTGTCAAATCATGTTTATTCTCCAATTCACTTATTGTTCCTTTTATGTATTTCAAGACTACGGTGATTAAATTAAGCTCATCTTGCACTAGCGTAAAATAAGACCAATTCTTAAAAATTGTGTTATCTATATCGTCCCAAATGATATGCTTATCTCCTTTCATGGTTGGCCTCCCTATCATCCTTTCCTTCATTTTATTTGCTTCCTTCTAAACTTTCTCTTTAGCAACATTAATTTGTGCCAAACATAATTCTCTTCTCTTCACCCGATCTTCTAGTTCTAGTACCTTGGCATCTCTTTGTTTGAGCCAGTTTGTCACAATGTCCAACTCGATCTCATTCCCACTCAAATCAACCATGACTTGTGATAATCCCTTTGTTGGGTCTCATGGAGCACTTTTCACTGTAGTTGACTTAGTTTCATGCAATTGTTTAGTTTGTTGGTCTTTCAAGGTTTAAATTTCATCTTGTAGGTGTTCTAGGATCTTTCTACTTTCCAATAATTGTTGGTAAAGTTACTCATTTTCCACATGACTAGCCCGCAGTTCTAGAGTCTGAAAATGTTGTCCATCAACAACATTTATATTTTTATTAACTGAGCTAAGAACCCCTCTAAGTCTAATTCTTCATCACCTTTAGACTTTTTTCTTAACTTCTCACTCAACTAATAATCAATATCCATTTCAGAATGCATGTTTGAAAATGTCCTCTTTCCAAGTTGTAATTCTTGTTTGTGAGTCTGAATTACATTGGATTGGTCCATTGACAGAGTGGTAGTTTGATTTTGGGCCTCTACCTCTAGAATCTACTTAATGTCTTCCCATGAATCTAGGTTATTAGTTATTTCCACTACAAGATTTGGCAGATGCTTGTACATGGGCCTTCTGGTTGCAATCACACCATCTAGGTCATACACCCATTTATGTCCTTTCTCAAAATCCATATGTTGTAGCATTTCTTCTGTAACAGTTAGAACAGTTCTAAGATTGACCAAGAAAGGTCCAACCTCTTGAGGAAGCTTGAAAGTGATGGCTTGCTTATGCTGGGAAAAATGAAATTGATCTGAAATGAATCTTTGTCTAATGTATTCCAAAGAAAATATTCTTGGAGTTAGGAAAATTGGCAGCTTGTATGGCTCTTGTTCAAAACCATATACTCTAATGATGGCGTGATCCTCATATAGGTACCAATATCCTAATATTGTATCTTTGATTAGTTGCAGTATCTTTTTAAATTCAGGAAACATCCTAGGAGGCTAAGTTCCATGGAGCAGAATGTAGCATGCACTCATGAACTTGTTTACATAAAGGTTGAAACCTTTATTTTAGTCTCATTTCCTCACCTCCTCAGTCCACTCAATTATTGGCTTGGTTTTACTTGAATCATCTATTGTTTTGATCCCAAAGATATCAAAAAAGGAAGAATTATTGAATAATATGAGGTGCACCATGTAGGCCTGATACCTAAAAGACTTAGTGAGGTGTAAAATTGACAATTGAAATTTTATGACTTCCTGTAGGAACTAAAAATAATCAAATTTTGTGGGGGTGATTGACTTCGGTGGACATAAGAAAAAAATCAGCCCTAAAATAGTCTCATCCATTGATCTATCATGTTCATAGCCTAAAACCTAACAAATCATGGCAATAGCCTACTTGATTATTTCAGGGAAGATGGTGGATTTGAAAGGAGGTGGACCAGTTGGTAATGGGGCATATGGGATAATGGATTTCTCAATAACTTCTCTCTTTCATACTATTATAATTCTGTGTACTTAGAATCAAGATCATCATCATCCAAGATTTCATATACAACATGGTCTAGAATTTGGGAGCATTTGGGAAATCGATTCTTTACTTATTTCATAGACTATCCTAGAATCATGTACATAAATTATTTGTTGCATATCCACCTAGTAATTGATAGCACACTAATTGACTAATTCTAGAAAGTTATAAGTTTGTGGAACAATTGATTTGGCTAGGTTCGATTCCCTAGCATCAGCATGGGCTCTCTTGATCCAGATTATTTTCGGCACGAAATGAGAGCGGAGATATAATAAAGAAATGTACATATATATATCATATATCCAATAATATAACAAAGATATATCATACATATAACCATAAACACATATATACAGTAATACACAATTTCTATTAATGAACGAAATGTACAAAACTATAGAAATACAGAGTGAAAGACTCGTTAGAATGGTGGTAGCTTATCTCTGAGAAGATATGTGACGGTTATGCTCCTTTGAAATAAGATAGATGTTACAATGAGGCTCCAAATTCATTTTTAACATAAATAAAATCCAAAACCCTAACCCCGGAAGATGAAAAGCCAACAGTTTTTTGGACCTCGTTTTGGGTAGTTTGGTGTACCAACTTCCTGTGGGTGTAACTTTGGCATACGATCTTCGTTTAGGGTGCATGATATCTCGTTGGAAAGGTATTGACGAGGATATTCATTTCATAGACTCAATCAAAGTATTTGGCCATCATTAAGGTTCCTGGTTGTGAAAAAATGTCGTTTAGGCCCTCAAAATGGCCTCGAAAATTTGGGACCCAAAAAACTGCTAAAAATAGTAAGTTGCCAAAAAATTGTTTTGAGCTAGTTGGAAGATGTGGGTAGCCACAAAAATCCTCCTGGATCAATCCTCCCTCCTTAGAAAAAATTGGTCTCCATTACATTGAGTTCTCAGGGGCGAGGGGAAATCGTTTGTTGAATCTGAATCTTGGTGAGTTGCTTGCCTTGTTGGAGAAGTTGTGTTGCTTAGCTTGTTGAATATTTTCATGAACTTGTTGTTGGCGGGGTTGAATATATTCAACCAACTTGTTGTATCTTGGATTGACTAGGCAGTGTGTAGGTACCACTATAGGTGAAGAAAACATATCTTCTTTCTATTTTGCAATCTTCTTCTTTTGGAAAGAAAGGTCTTGGGCCAAAGCTACAATGGTTGTAGTATCCTTTTGTTCACCTTTTGAAGATATTGTTAAGAGGATGAATTTTGGAGTATGAGAGATTACCTTGCGGCACTATTTTGGTGGGACAATGTAACAACCCTAGTTAAATGATTGCTTAAGATTTATCAAGTATAATTAATTAAAAAATTAATTGTCCTAATGTGTATTAGTTAAATAATGATTATTTATTAATAATATTAATTAATTGATTAATTATTTATTTATTGTTTAATATATGTTGATTAATTAATTAACTCATTTAATGTTTGGGTAACGAATTAAAAGCTTAATAATTTTTAACTTATTTATTAGAAAACTTAACGTATGAAGGGATAAGGTATTGAATGGAGGGATAAGGTGGGTGGCATTGAATGAAGGGAGGAGGCGGTGAATGGGAAGGAGGATATGAGGGGGCAGGGGCATTCGGGGAGGAGGACTTTTGGAAATTTGGGGGAAGGAAGCAGGAAGCATCATTTGAAATTAGGGACTATATTTTCTAGTTGGTATTTTTCTGGTTTGGAGTTTGGGTGGACTGTTACAGGGGTGCATCGGTTGCTGGGAGTTTTGGGCTCGGGGGCCATAAATCCTCACGGAATCCTGGAGCTAGGGAGCCAGATAGGATATGTTCCTAGCTAGCAGAGAGGAAAGATTCGGTTTTGGGCAGAGTTCAGGCAGAGCAACAACGAGGAAAAATGGAGATTGGAGAAATAACATCGATATAGAGGTATGTATTTTCATGATTACGTTGTGTTAGGTGGTTATCATTAAGCTGCTGAATATGCAGTGTTATAAGTTTGTTATGTGATTTATTTTCATGTTGTTCATAAATTTAATTTCTGCTGAACAATAAATGATTATATGTTGAAGATTAAATTGTACAGGATATAATTTCTCTATTCTCTATTTTAGCTTGTGTTTTATAAGGCTATGTGGGAAGAAACCTTACACATGGTATCAGAGCCCTGGTTTAAAAACTTGGACCAGGGCCTACCCACCTACCCACATGTAAGAAGGATAGTTCAGGAATGGAACTATTCCAACCCAGAAATTAAAAAAAAACAAGCCCTAAAATAGTTATATTGAAACCCTAAATAAACTGTATAGGGTAATTATATATTGAAAGAAACAATCCTGGGAAAAAGGGGCCCTGAAACCCTTTAATTAGATGAAAATCTGAGCTCCAAGCTCCAGCTCTGCCTAACCTGCAAGCCAATCCATCATCTATTATAAAATAATGTAAAATATATAATAAGAAAAAATAAGGTGTAGGAAGAATAGATAAAGAATACATATAAAAAATATATATATAAAGTATAAAATATTGGGCCAATTACCCTTTGAGTCCCAATCTCCAAGGATAACCAAGTGATAACATAGCGAGAATCAAAACTACATCATGTGCCAAGTCAGGGGTTATCACATACCAGGGACCAAGGAGAGATCCCACGGGTATGGGTTATCACATACAATGCTACCCTTGGGATAAGTCCCTCTAAATAGTCCTATACCAAAAAATACCTCATGAAGAGGAGTCCCAGTCAAAAAAAAAAAAAGACAATTGCAAAGTCCAATATCAAGAGGGTTCCCCACTAAGATATTTAGTCGATGAGGAAACAATTCAACTTATCACTGAACCACCACAGGCATGTTGAGGATATCAAACACAACATACGCAAACCAAAAATTAAAACATAGCTTGACAAAAAAAAAAACTGAGTTCAATATAAGGCAACTAAAACTTCAAGTTGTTCTAGTCTGATTTTGAAACAAAAGCCTGCTGAATCACGTTGATGGTTATGAAGCTTACCTCCATATATGAAAATCCAATCTCTCTTAAACACAACAACCCTTATGTTTTCGAAATTTACCACTGTTTTGGGGGGGTCTGCATGAGCACGAGGGAAAAATGTAAATGACCGTTGAGGAAGATAAGACAGTAAATAGTGAGAATCGGAGTCAAAATGCTTCCCTGTGAAGTTGGCTTGGTTTGATCTCGGGTATTTTGTGTCGCCTGCTATGCAAACCCGCCATTTTTAAACCCGTCGTTGTATGCTCTTTGGAGCGATTTAAGCCCCTTTTTATGAATAAGGCCACGAGTTAACACACAATCGTAACACACAATACTAAGCTAGTGCACAAGTGCCAATCCACCAGTGGTCTACGTGCACTACACATCAAACAAGCCACACAAAAGTGCAAGCTCAGCGAAACCGCCGAGCCTAAGACAACATTCCAACACACATCACAACATAGCATTCAAGCCAACGTTCAAGACCAAGCCACGAAGGAGGGAGCCCACAGACATCATACGACCACAAGTCAAGAAACAATACATAATCCCATCGCACAAGCGCTAAGCTCCAATGCCCGAAGGCCACTCTACGATCCTCCAGACTTGCACCTATAGCCACACAACAACACGATTCAAG
>JZKD02S1151178.1:6052-80189 GCA_000966675.3 Picea glauca
ATCCATAGGGATGTTCATATCTCTGGCTCATTGCATTACACAGAAGAACCACTTCTTCACTAGTGCTCAGCCACTAGGATCACATTCACCTATGCTCATCCACAAGAACGTCCACTCAACATATACTCTTTCCCACTGCATTACACAAGAGAGTCATCTCGAGTTTCTCGTCAACTCTTTTGCTCATAGGAGGCTAATACATCATCTTCATTTCTTTTCTCATGACGATGCACCCAACACTCTGGGATTTCACATGTTCACCTTGTGCTCAACCACATGAACGTCCAACTCTATAGATCGACTTTCTCACCAGAGAATCGTCTGGAGTTCTTCTCAACTCTTATAATGGAGGAGGTAATCTCTACGTTCCATGTCTATCTCAGATATGAACCACACAACATTCTCAGGGGATTTCTCTCAGGTTTGTAAGTTGGAGAAAGTCTCACATAGCTACAATGATCCACATCTCATAGGTTTGTAAGGTGGAGAATGTCTCACATAAATGCAATAATCAATAGTTCCATCTTTATGGCAATGAGCATAAGATTTGAAGATCCCTAACCTCATCATCAAAGGTCACTTTTATTGAAATTAGATGATTATTAACCATATTAAATTCATTTAAATGATCTGCAACAAACCTATCTTCTCACGTCTTCATATTAAATAATCGCTTCATTAGAAATACCTTGCTGGAGGCCGAGAGTTTTTCATATAGCATAGCCAATGCTTTCATCAGATCCTCCATTATTTTTTCTTTCAAAATATTAAAATACACCGACACTGCTAGGCACAACCGTATTGTTCCTAGTGCCTTTCTGTCAAGAACCTCTCGTTCATCATCCTTCATGGTCGTCGATTTCTTTGTTATTCCACCCAATGGTAGGAATAGATCCTTCTAATATAAATAATCTTCCATTTTCATCTTCCATAGATTGTAATTTTTACCATTAAATTTATCGAATCCAAAATTTCCATGTTCATCCATTGCTCCCACTTGAACTAGGAACCCTTTTTTTCCTACAAATTACCTCTACTATGATACCAGTTGTTAGAAAAACAGGATCACAGAGTAATAAAATAAAACAAATGCAGAAATAAAACACAGAAGATATAAAATACAATAGAGAGACATATATCCATGGTTTACCCAGTATGGGCTACATCCACCAAAGAAATTGCAAGGTCCTTCTTTTATTATTATCCAACAAATGAATGGATACAACCTACAACACACCCACTGCAAATTCCTCTTCTTTCTCTCATAGTCTCCTCTCTCAGAATACAATATTCAATCTCATCCAAAGCCACAATACAATGGCCTCATAAAAAATCTCTAACATAACTTCTATCGTCAGATCTGCGACCTTATAATGAACGGTCCATATTGACTACAAAATTGCAATATTTTACAAGGCAATTTTCCCCAAAAAATTGCTTCAGAGGCACTTCCCCCGAATGCCCCGCCAACGAAGGCTCCATTAATTGTCACCGCCCCCCAGACGACATGATTGGGGGCAAGCCCTCACACCCCCATTAGAAAATGAGATCCAAACAAACCTCTGAATAGGCACAACCAACAATTTTAACATTGTACTTTGATGACAAAAAATATATAAAAATTTTTAACATTTAGTTAATATCTTGATTTAGTGAACCTAATGGTTAAGAACATGTGTTTCCTCTTAAGAGGTCACATGTTGAAAAAAGTGGAATATATAATGAATAAATATTTATAGTTCAAAAACGTGTAATATATAATGAAGAAAGAACATTTTAATAATCCAAATTTATATTGTCTAAGTGAGTCTAATCGTTAAGAACATGTGTTTCTTTTTAAAAAATCACATATTCAAATCTAGGGAGTAAGGTATGTATACTTTAGTAGACTTTACAATCACCGCTAATACTAATGTCATTGGAAAGCAAATCTATGCCTACAGGGAGAGGCCGATCTGAAGCAAGCATCCGTCTTATTTAGATCCATTGAATTTTCAAGCCTGATCGGCACGAGTTCGGATATCAGCGCAATGGTTAATCTACATGAGAATACCCACAGGCTACAGCAACACGTCCCAGGAATTCGGAGACTACAGAGAAACTTAAATGCTGTGCTGAGTGCCAAAGACGAATATTGTATTTATAACGATTTTCCGGTAGTCATAGTCCACAGTGGGCTTGACTGCGTAGAGGAATCAATGGACTTGGATAGGAATCATATCACAATACGTCATATCTAATAGTAAATTGAAATAAAAAGTAAATTGAAATATTTATGGAGGTATCTATTGTTTGACTGGCAGTCTGTTAAACGAGCTGCCATGGCATGCTGTCATGACGTAGAAGATGACCAGCGTTATCCAATTCCGCTGCAAAAGGAGGAATAAGCACCCGGCTGGGAGTCTGTTAAACGGCCCACCATGGCATGCTGTAATGACCTAGAATATGACCAGCGTGATCTAAGGAAGAAGCATCGGGGTACAGGACATTTATTTCCCTGTAAGTTCAGTTGGGTAAACTGGAATCCATATTAAATTATTTAGATCCGACGGTGTAGAACTCAAATTAGAGGGCATTTTAGTGCCTGTGTCCAGGTTAATTGCTCGCCGAGAAAGGACCATATGACGAAATATGAGTTCTGGCATGTTGGTCAGGGACGACTCGTAATATTATTGACATAATAATAAAAGGCAGGTGTGCATAATATTATTGTTAAATGGAAAAATAAGATGAGAAGTAAAGTTAGATATATTTGTATATAATAATAAATATTAACATATAAATAAAAACAAGGTAGATAAGTCATGTAGTGATTAGTAATTATATACGAGAAAAGTATAGATTTCCTTGTTCGATGCTATAAACATAGCTGGAAAATGCACAAAGGAGACTGGTTTGCTAAGAAGAATGATGATCATAATGGAATCTTGAATTTATAATAAATTAGCAAATTAAGCCATAAAAGGAAAATCCAACTAAAATTTCTCATTCAATGAAAATGTAGATAGAGAGCACCATGTATCTACCTTCTTTGTTGGGAGCAAAATGATGTAACAATTTGGTAGCAGTATTTGACTCATCGAATAATCATGCCCTCGGGTTTGGAACATGCCACATAGACAACATGGCACTCATCATTGGCAGGGTTTTCTATATCAACATCACAACTTGTGGGTTAGCGAGTGGTCATTTTTAATAGGGCATGTCGCTTATTTTTTATTCCATAGAAAATCTTGTGAGGAATACACAACAATCATTTCCTCCATGCATTTTTTCAATTCCATTTAACCATTTGATTTTAGCATGAAGTAGAACATTGGTGTGAAGCAATAAATACTTTTGTTTAGGTGAAGGAAAGTTTGAGAAAGTGCAATGTGTCACATGAGAAAAAAAAATAGTGTGGTGTGATATAAAAAACCATGGTAGAGATATAAATCTCGAGCATATGTGAAATGTTGCATGAAGAAAATCTTGGTGTGATATCTTGTAAAGGAAAAAAACTTCATCCTATGTGATATGTCTAGTAAAAGTAATGTTTTGAATGATACATCACGTAAAAGGGAACTTTGAGAGATGTGATACTTCACATGATTAAAGATTTCCCTTCTATATGTCAGGGAGAAAAAAAACTTTAAGTAACACGATATATCACATGGAATTGTTTTTTGAGTAGGACATGTTACAAGGGCACTAAAATTTGAAGGATGCAATGAAGAGGGGGGATCAAAAATATTTTCAGTTAAAAAAATCCCTTTGTTGCGATAAGGACAAATCAAGAGTGATGTGATATGTTGCATCTTAAAAAGGTTGAGGTAAAATGCATGTTGTGTCACAAACAAAGGTATTTTAGGTGCGATATGTTGGAAGGAAGCAATTTTCCATGAGAGGTGGAAAAAAATTGTTCATCTCTTGGAAGAATTTCTAAAGGGGAAAACAACTTGTTTAGGTGTTAAAGAAAAAAATTAATCCTTTGAGGAACCTAGTGAGTTTCAGAGGGAAGAGAACTAGGATGTTCATTTAGCACATATAACACCCTTTTTCTAAAATTCACATGAACAGACATATTAATGCATGGCACAAAAAGGAAAATTCGTGCAATGCAATAAAAAAAAAATTCACAGTAAAGGAAAGTTTGGGAAAGTGTAACGTTTCACATGAAATGAAACTTTGGCATGATGTGATATAGAAAAGGATGTCACATATATGGAAAGATCGATGATATGTGATATGTCACATGAAGAAAAACTTGGTGCGATATATCACAAGGGAGGAAAACATCATCCTATGCAATATGTCCCAGTAAAAGTACCTTTTTAAGAAATACATCACAAGAATGGAAACTTTTTGGAGATGCAACACATTGCATGAGTAAATTTTTAGAGCCTTCTTTGACCCATTGAGAGAAATATTCTTGTGCATTTCCACCACTCATGCATTTAACAGAGGAGTGAAAAAAGACTCAACCATTTGTTGTCCATAGTGGGAGCCTTGCAAACCCTACATGCATTTGAATGCCAAGGGATGAAGCAAGCACAATGAAAGAAGCTTGTAGTGTTTCACTGAGCCTCTTGGCTTACAACCCAACTCATATTTCTCTTATGAATATTTCACCTACTCTTATTCCTCTTAGTCTAACTTTGGTGGTGAAAATATCTCTATATTTCAAAAAGAGGAGAAAAAGAGAGGAATGATGGACAATATAGGTTTTTTGACAACTCAAAGTATTTTGATAGCATTAGAACATTAATATGTTGAGATAAATCCCTAATTCACTTCCTTCAATTTCGAACAACAACAATCGGTGCATCTACATTCAATCCTGCAACTGAGATGGGAGATTCATGTTCAAATCCTTCAAAGTTTCTTCTTACAAGTACAGTCCATGATAAAGGCCTATAAATTGAAAGTGCAATGTATAAGCCTCTACAAGTTCATATGTGTTATACTTATTTTGTGTTGTCCTAGGCTAATAACCCACAATCTTCAATGAACCACTAAATATGATGAAATGATCCACGTGGATATAGGTGGACACCCACCTATTCCAACTGGCTCACATACAAATGTCATCTTCGAAGTTTCAATTTTCATCTTGGCAATTTTTTTCCATCCTTTTGGGTCCTAAACTTCCAGGGCCATTTTGAGGCCCTAAACAACATTTTTAAGGCCTGCCACAGTCACACTATGGATAAAGTCAAAGTGTGATGACACAATCTGTATTCCCTAGATAGAAATTTCCAACGACCTATCTTGCACCTAAAACGAAGATCGTATGCAAAAGTTACAGCCCCAGGAAGTTGATGTACCAACTTACCCCAGCGGGGCCCACATGAATTTTGGCACTTCATATCTTAGGGTTAGGTTTTTGGATGTTTAGGTTGTTGAAATTCATGTTTGATGTAAAACGGTCGTTAGAGCCTTATTGTACACATCTTCTTGTGAATGAGTGTAGTCGTCACATATCTTCTCGGAGATAATCCACCACCATTATAGCAAGCTTATTTCAATCTGAATTTTACAGTGTCAACATATTTATTTATTGAGTAGAAGCCAATTTTTACGATATCTCTATTATTGTTCATTTTATATATGTGTTAATAATATATATTTGTATACTTTTTATTATTCTCATACAATCTGGTTTAGTGGTATCATAGCGATCTGCTCCTTGTCATTCTTAGTGCATGTCCCCGACGAAGTCAGGGTACAAAGATTTGGGTCTCGAGCTTGTTTCTCTTGAGGACAAGACCTATCACACACCCATGTGACCTTCCATGGTGGTAGAAAAGAGAGACAACAAGATAGGACATCCTTCCAAACTGTTTCTCAAGGAATCCCTCACGCAACAAAGGAACAAGATGATGGATAGTTTTGTGTAAATCCTTTGATGGTTACCAACATCCAACACATCTTCCTCGAGTGGAGGCACTTCCCCCTTCAAGGTAGAAATCAACTTTGAGATTCCTATATTTGAAGGTCAAATAGTCGCAAATGCTATAGAAAAATGGTTGAATCTGCTAGAAGGCTATTTTATTTTCCATAACTTTTCCAATAGAGAAAATATTACATTTGCACTCCTCAAAGCCATCCCCCATATCGAAGATTGGTGGGAGACTTTCTATGAGAAAAAAGAACTAGAGGAAACATCATTATTTATAGTCCCCCTCACCCGAGAGTCCATTAGGGATGTTATTAACATATAATAGTACATTTTTAGAAGTTATGATGACCTGTATATAAGATGGACCACACTGCGGAAAGAAATGGACCAAATAGTGTTGGGGTTCACAAATATCTTTTATACCTTGCACACCAAGTTAGGTATCAAATATTCTGAGTGACCTCTTGTGCTCTAGTACTGTGACAGTCTGCATAGATACATCTAGACAAAAATGGATTTTCTGGACATCTCTTCCTTGGGTGCGATGTATCGATATGATGTCAAAATTTAGCAGAAGCTTAAACAAAAGATGTTGCAGTTTGGGTCTAAGAAACCCTCGCAGAAGAAGCAGGGAAAAGGAAGCCCCAACCCGTAGAACAAAGGGTAGAGAAAATATGGACAACCTCAGGACAATCAGTCTAAGCCACAAACAAAGAAGGATAATGGAAAGACAAAGAAATACATCAGGAAGTGGTGTAGCTTCCATAAGTGCCCCTGGAATAATACTATTGATTTCCGCTCAAAGAACTCATTGGTGGCTGAGGTGAAATACTTTGAATCAGATGTGGGTTCCGACTTTGATTTAGAACTAGAAAAGAGGAGAAAAATTATTGATATGGAACCCAGTGCCACTGTTTCTACCACCAAGATGCAGCCCAGTGAACTTGATGAGCCAGAGGAAGGTTAGTGCCTCTTTCATTCATAGATGTGGCTGAAAAGTAGTCCAATGCACTTCATCATTGATAACGATAGCTAGAAGAACCTTATCTCAGTGGAGTTCATGAAGCAGTTGGCCTCGCCAACAATGTCGTACCCATAACCATACACCATCAGATGGCTCTACCAAAGAAGTGATATTCGCGTCAATTGTTATAGCAAGATTTTCCTCACCCCATGCAACTTGATCATAAGGCCTTTTCCATTTACCTATGCAGACTTGAAGTCCCCTTTTTCACTTCCTAGAGCTAAAAAATCATATTTTTCAACATATACACACCCTACAAATTAGACATCATGTGTATATGTAGGTTGCACCACTACAACCCGAGTACATTGAGTTTGGTGCTTAAAATTAAAAATTGTGTCAGGTTTCCATGTCATGTCATGAGATCCATGATACTTGACCTTCCATATGCTAGAAGTTTTCTAACTCGGCCCTTCAGTTCCATTTTGACGGCTATAAAATGGGTCGTACCCAAATCGTGGAAGAGGAGAGAATTCAACTTTTGAGAGAAAAGATACTCTGGAGAAATTTTCACTTCACATTGAGTCTGCATCCCTTTGTCCTTTAAAGTCTGAACACATTGTCCATCCCCCAAGCTCTTCCCTCTTTGATGGAGAACCTCATTATCTCTCTTATATGATCTTGCCTTTGGTGGAGGCACAACTAGAAGGGACTTAGTTTCTCGGTTCCGATATGTGCCGACACAGAAGTTTGTCACATGTATATGTTTGTTTATCATATCTTAATAGAAATACTCCTTTCTCATCTAATTGATGTCTTGCAAATACTTGAGTTATTATTCCATGGGAATATTTTTAATGAATGTTAATGGATTATGCTATTGTATGTGAACAATTTATATATTATCACCATATTCTTGTGTATCTTGGTTGTTGAGAACAAGTTGTAGGTATAAAGTTTTGAGTTGAGTGCTCAACAATGGTCTTCATCGAACATCGAGACGAGGTATGATCTTTATCTTGTCTTGTTAGCATTTACATTTAAATACCATATTTGAGATTAGAGTTGATTTATGCAGTCATTCTATCTATTGTGGTTTACCCCATGCCATAGAATGATTTCCCTCGTAACAGAATTGGTGACCATACTAGGGATTGAATCTTCTATTTTGGGATTTGGAGTGTTTTTCTCCTTCGATTTCTCTCTATTAGCCTGAGTTTCCGTGTTGCTTGATTGCTTGACAACATATTTTTACTTTGTATCTGAGTTTCTTGGCCTTATCCTTACCTTGGCAGTGTTTTAATACATATACGTGGGTTTTCCCTTGACAGACACATACATATGCGAGTTGTATTTCTATAGGGCATGTACATACACAAGTTTTCCTTAAGGAGTCACGTAAATTTTTTTTTTTTAGCTTACTTGTTGATTTTAGCATTTGTTGGGTGAGTTTTGATGGTTGTTGAGTCTTCTTGGGTCTTTTTCCTAACTGTTGAGTGCTTGTAGAGTGATAGGAAGCCTTTTATGGTTGAATTTTAGGGCGGTTTTTCTTTCTCATCATATTTTTCTTTGGTTGTTCTTACATCTTGGTTTCTTCCTTGGCTTGTCTTTTTTTTCTTGCAATAGGCTCTATATATCAAGTCGTTATTAAGTTCTTTCATTTTCATTCTTTTATATTGAAAATAAAAAAATATACATTTTTCATTATGGCATTTGTTCTTTTGGTTGTTTAGTATTGATCTTGATACATATGGAAAGATTGCAACTTATTTGAAATTGCGGAGTTGAATTGAAAGTTTCATTTTGAAAAGCTCATCATTTTTTTAGAATTGAATATTAGGACTTAGGTTTATGTTCATATTCATTTCTTTAATTTGTTGAGTCATAACATCATCTGTTTCTTGACCACATATTTTGAGTAAACAAAGCCATTAAAAGTAACATTGATTAATTAAAATTGATTAGAAACAATTTTATTTTTGATAAGTACACAAAAAAACATAGGATATAGGGCCTTAGAATACGATTTTATGAGTGCACATCTCCAAAGATATTAGACTCAACATATGTCTCTAACTGGGGAGTCATGAAATCCATTGTGTAATTAGTGATGTCACGAAGCTCTGCTCACACAAGATTTAAGCTTGAGGTCGCGCGAAGTTGGTTGCAGAGATATCCCTATAATACCTTCTTAGTGTCAGAGATATTTTTGGGGATCTATTCATATTTGGGGGTATTTCTAGTACCTTTACCTCCCCAAGAGGCAATTCTTTCAAGATTTCAAGCTTTGTTACCTTGCCCATACGACATACATGACTTACGAATGTTCACCTGCGCATTGGTTATATCGTGGTGGCTTTATTTTCTTCACATAGGTAGCCACATAGGTTACTTGTAGGGGTTATTCTGCAGGTACCCTGAGTTAGATAAGGGTCGGACAACACACAACCTTTATCGAGGATTACCTTTGTGTGGGGATCTGACTGAATGATTTGTTAAGCCTACGACGAACCTTACAACTAATTCTAATACCTTCGATATTTTGAAGGGAGTATCAAGCCCCTCTTGGGTGAGACATACTTACTCTAGTGAGGGAGACCCCTTTTCAACCAATATCTCTTGTTTGTGTGCATTTGTAATTTTTGTTTATTTTGGTGTACTCTTTGATTGTTAGTTTGCCTTAGGAATTTTTTTTATATCTTGAGTCTTGAGTCATCATGGAGCCAGACCAAATTCCTCACAGTTCTCGCTGTTTGTTGAAGTTACCACCACATCTTGAGTCTGTTCCTTCTAAAATGTGTAATGTTATCAAACGTGGTACACACACCTCCACTTACCAGACTTATGATCATACAAGTATGAGTACAAGTCGATTCAAAAAGATACTAGGATTCCTTTGAATCCCATACCTATTGTAGTTAATGGAAATCCTTTGACACCTTCAACCACTATGGTTGTAGTCCTAGAGGTTCCCGTCATCATTCCTATCTGGCTTGTGTTTTCTACTCAACCCATAGTAAAGAACCCTTTTAGGTCTCTTTTTGGTACCCCTGGATACAATGCTTATTCCATTCCTTTAGTCTGTAACTCTTTCTTTTTTGGTATTCCAAATATGACATCACAACTTTCATATTCCATTCTATGGAACAATACAATTCCTAGTATTGGACTTGGGGGAATGACTCCTCTGCATATTCCACTTTTGTTTGGTGGAGTTCATATTCCCCAAATGAATCCTACGGTTGGAAGCCAACCTCGTTTTCCTCCTGGGTATAATCCTAGTCTTAATTCTCCTAGATGGAGTAATCAACCGAGCAAACAAGCTGTTGCATATGTTCCATCCTTTACACCTTCCTCCTCCACACCGATTCTAACCAACATGTTTGGTATGAGGAATCCATCTCTATCCTCCAGATTTCCACTTGGGGGAGGTTAGTTTCATACTATGGGAAAGCCCCATCTTGGAGTTCCTCTAGCTGGGGGAAATGTTTATAACCCTCATTATAAAATTCCTACTGGTATGGATCCCACACCACCTCTTATGAATCAGTTTGGAGGAGGATATTACCATACCGGATAGGGCCATGGTGCATACCAGTACCCTAGCTGGGCTACAATCCCTCAACATCAATATTTCCTAGGAGCATGGGATCAGATGTTGAAATCCCATCTCCCTTTTCTAGCCATGCTTAATTTTTCATACTTGTCAAGATTAATGAATGACCCAGTGCGTCATGATCTGTCATGCCCCCGCGTCCCCACCAATATTCCTTCGCGTATTCTAAAATTCAAAGGCAATATTGGTGAGGATCATGGTGATCACATTACTACTTTTCATATTTGGTTCTCTTCCAATTCTCTGAATTACTATTCTATTAATTTGAGATTGTTTCAACGCACCCTTACGAGGGTTGCAGGGAAATGGTACATCAAGCTACCGGGGGGAAATACTGTAATTTTAATAACATGGTTTTAGTCTTTCTCAACCACTTCCTATTTTTGGTTCGTTACGATGATGGAATAGAAATTATTTCATCCCTCCACTAGGAAAAATCCACCCATATCTCAGACCACATCCAAGAGTGGCATAGATGAAAGAGGTTGATAAAATCCTACATTTCTCCATAGTTTATGTTGGAATGGTTTCTTAATTATTTATTTCCTTATATTTCAAAGGATGTTTCTACATTCGGGGTAACATATGAAGAGGAATCTATTTTCAATACCAACAATTGGACCTCATATATTCTCAATTTGGGACATTATACGAAATTCTCCCTGACCCACTAAGGTCAAATTATGACCCTAGACAAAATCTCGGGCCTCATGCCGATGACATTATAGGATCTACAAATACTAAGTCTCTAGAGTTGGTGACATACCAATTGAAGGAGTTGTCTCTAATCCATTCTACAGTAGGACCAGGTTCATATATGTCCTCCACTCCCACTCAGTTGATAGATGTGCATTTGGTACAATCATCATCTAACCCAAATGGTAACCAACAACCAGAAAGGAATAGAAAGAAAGGACATGGTAATAATTGTAATGGTGGGAGGATTAATAATAATAATAAACCCAAGGACAATGTTAACAATAATAGATGGAATAAAAATGTTGGTGAGGGAAATAAAGAAGAGCAGAAGGTGATGTTTCCTTGTAAACTTTGTAATGATGATCACCTTACCCACTTATGCCCCAAACTTGAGGAATCTATGAGGCTCTTATCTCAAATTCCCATTGTGTTGACTAATCTGTTTCTGCACAATCAACACATGGCATCGAGATCCTATAATGTTGGAAATGCAACGGGTGGGAATAAAAACCCCTCAATGCATGAAGATGAATGTCTATGTGTAAATATGGTGAAGTCTCAAATTAATGTAGCCACTCGATCTCATGATTACGAATCTTCACAGACTGTTCTAGGTCTAGAGTCTCCCCCTCCTCCGAAAATACATTTTCATTTAGAAAATCCAGAGCCTCTGCCTCGTATTCCAAAAGGAGTACTAAAACGATCTACCCACAACCCTAATGCTATAGTTTCCCATAACTATTTGATTGTCGAATATCTAGGTCAAACCCCTTGTGTAATGTCAGCTTTGGAGGTGCTCCAAATGTTTCCTTTATAGAGGAATTCCTTTTTGTCAGCATTAGGAGCTCTAGACCTGTGTGGCTCTAAGGTTATCAAGTTTGACATCACATATGTGAAGCCTTACTTTCCTTATCACGTTCCATTTTAAATCCATTTGGATTACTCGAAGTATACCATCAAGCGTAATGTTATTGATGAAGGCACTACAACGTCCGTGATGTCCCTAACCTATTGGAAATTGATTACCTCTCCAACCATCTCTCAATCTACGACTATGTTGATTGCATTTGATGGTTGTTCTTTCTATCCCCAAATATTTATTCCTACCTTTCCATTCCAGTTAGGTGGAAATATGGTGGAGGTGGATGTCGAGGTGGTTGATGTGCCCCTTGACTATAACTTATTACTAGGGATTAATTGGAGTTATGCTATGACTGCAGTCGTATCGTTTGTTTTTTGTACTTTATGTTTTCCTCAAAAAGGGAAAATCATGATGATTGATTAGTTATCCTTTGCACATGCTAACCCCAATGCATGAGTTGGACCTTCGATCCCCGTGATTGACAATTCTCAGCCATAAACTGAGGATATTGGTGTCAGAATGTATTCCTCCCTCATGGGTACCTTTGATTATGTGGCACCAATTCATCACATTTATTCCATGTCTAGTAGGTCTGCTTCATCAATAAGGTATGTTCCTTTTCGCACTTCGTATTTCAATGATCCTTGGACCCTGCCTTCCCTTCCCCGACCATGTATTGTGAAGGTCAGTCACATATTGGAATGGAAATGCCACTATCAGCAGCAAAGATAGCATATCAAGTTGTTATTGACTCTACTGTTGACCCAGATCCTGTCTCCTTGTAGAAGGACGAGGAGGATCCTGTTCTCAAGCCTGTATGCGCCACTTCATTGTCTTGCTCACATGTTTTTCTCGATGATACTTTATCTTCGGATGAAGCGATTTTAGAGTCCATGAATGGTCCTGATAGGGCATGGGATGATATGCATCATCGATCTTACTTCCTCCCAAATCTTGTTGGGATCAAATAGGAAAATTTTATATCTACTTTGAGTGAGATGGTTGTTCATGCCATGGTTCCACTAGATACGCACGAAATTTATGCCAAAGGAAACATGGTGATTATTTCTCCTACTGTCATGATTGACATATCTCAAATTCTTGGTAAAGTTGAAAATGTATATATCGATATGGATTGTTATCCTAAAGAAATTTATATTTACAATGATCTCTTCAAAGAATTTTGTGATGTATTTGTTTGGTCATATGAAGAGATGCTAGGAATCAACCCTCACATTGTCGAACATGATATCGAAACCTACCTAGATGCTAAACCTGTTTGAAAACAACTTAGAGCTATTAATCCTAGGAAGAACCCTGCTATAAAGGCAGAGGTGGAGAAACTACTTAATATTGGTTTCATCTACCTGTTTCCCTTGACTGAATGGGTATCCAAACCTGTTCTCGTGAATAAGAAATAGGGAACCATCCATGTGTGTATGGATTTCCGAGACTTGAATAAGGTTTTTCCTAAAGACAATTTCCTGACACCCTTCATTGATCAGATTCTCGAGGAGTGTGCGGGAAGCGAGGTTTTTTCTTTTATGGACGGATTTTCAGGATACAATCAAATTCATATCAAACCCAAGGACCAACATAAGATTATATTTATTTTTTCTTGGGGTACTTTTTCATATCGGAGAATTCCTTTCATCCTTAAAAATGTTGGAGAAACTTTACAACGATCCATGATCTTCACTTTTAATGATCTCAAGCATATTGTCGAAGCTTACATCGATGATCTCTCTGATCACTCTCCAAGATAGTAGATCACTCTACCCACCTTCAACTATTTTTTAAGAGATGTCGTTATTACCGCATCCATTTAAACCCTCACAAGTGCATATTTTTCATTAGGTCTGGTCATATTTTAGGATTCTTAGTTTTTGAGAATGCCATCATGGTGGATCCTATGAAGGTTGAGGA
Organism: Picea glauca; assembly: GCA_000966675.3. NCBI lineage: Eukaryota > Viridiplantae > Streptophyta > Pinopsida > Pinales > Pinaceae > Picea > Picea glauca. The sequence continues at coordinate 20,001 of JZKD02S1151178.1, forward strand.
AATACCTCAATTGCCTCCCCCACACAACATTTGTCAACTTCAAGGTTTACAGGGGAAAGCTAACTTCTTATGTCAGTTTATAGTAAACTATGCCAATATAACTAAGGGATTCATGCATCTCTTGAAGAAGGACACTACATTAATATGGGATGATCGAGCCCAAAAATCCTTCGATGCTCTTAAGAAATCCTTGGTATCGATGCCTCTGCTGAAGCCTATAGACTACAATAGAGGTTATCTTCTTTATATCACCACATCTGAAGGGACAATTGGTATGTTTCTTGTTCAAGAGGATGATGAGATCCATGAGCACATTGTCTACTACCTTAGTCAAAACTTAGTCAGCCCTGAACTTAAGTACTCTCACATTGAGAAGATAGCCTTGGCTTCTGTACATGTGGTTCAAATATTGCGGCATTATATATTTCTTTGAAAAACTACCATAGTTGTTGATGTTAATCCATTTCAATACATCCTTACTAGGTATATCAGAGGGGAAAAATACAATAAGCGGATTGTCATTTTGCAAGAGTTTTACCTCGATTTTGCTTCAAAAAAATCCAAGAAATCGCTAGTTTTTGTCGATTTAATATAAAAATTCCCTCGACTAGATGAGGACATTATTCATAATGATTCATTTGTGGATGAACATATTTTCCTTACCTCTTCTTCGAATGCATGGTATGGAGACATTTTGATCTATCTTCAAACCTTGAAGTTCTCTCAGCATCTGTCGAGACATGATCGATAGCATATACAATATCAAGATAAAAACTATCTTATCGTTGGAGAAACTTTGTATCGTTGAGGCATAGATAATATCGTGCATCATTGCTTCACTCATGAGGAAGTTGAGTCTTTTATTAATGACAGTCATAGTGGGGCTTGTGGTGGTCATCTATCTGGTCTTACGACAACCCAAAAAATATTACGAGTTGGTTATTTTTGGCTGTCAATTTTTAAATATTTTTTCTAAGAGGTCAAGAAGTGGCACCCTTTCCAAGTGTTCGCTCAGAAAATGTGCACGCATCCAACCCCTCTTTACCTGGTCATCACCGTCGATCCCTTCACCAAGTGGGGGGTGGATTTTTTTGACTGCAACCCGGCTTTGGCTGGGGGGATCAACATATTGTTGTGGTTGTAGACTATTTAACTAAATGGGAAGAGGCTAGGCATACAATTAAATACGATGGTAAGAATACAATTTTTTTCATGTTCAACTAGTTTATAGCCTTGTTTGGAATCCCAAGGGATATTTCCATTGATCATGGCAGCCACTTTCAGAATGAAATGATGAAAGAGTTAGCATCAAAACTGGGGTTTAAGAATTGTCATTCTTCCCCTTACTATCCCCAGGAAAATGGACATGTAGAGGCTATGAACAAATCTCTCTAGACCATTTTGCAAAAAAATTTCAACCAAATAAAATATGATGGGCATCTAATGCTTCACCCTGTGCTTTAGGCATATCAAACCTTGATTAAGAATTCCATTGGTTTTTCTCCTTTTCAGTTAGTACAAGGTGTGGATTTGATCCTTCCTATTGAATGTGAGATCCCTTCCCTTAGACTACAAGTTGAGCTCCTTCCTGACACTTCTAATATTGAAAAACACCTCGTACACCTAGAGATCCTAGATGAGAAGCGTTGAGACACCTCTACAACCATCGAAGTGAATAAACGGCATTTTAAGGTCCAATATGATGGTTTTGTCTATCCTCAGCAGTACGTCGAGGGTTACTTGGTCCTCTTGTATGATCAATCCAAAGAACCGTTGGGGGCAGGAAAGTTCAACCCCAGGTGGAACGATCCTTATATCATGTGAAATGTCTTAGAAATAGGAGCATATGAATTAGAAGATATGAAGGAAATATGTTGGTTGAGCCCAAAAATGGGTTCTACTTGAAAAGATATTACACTTGAGCCCGAAGATTGGGTAGATTCATTGTATACTAGTGTATCTTAGTGTATATATATTTTTTCCTTTGAGTCATTGACTTGCTTATCAATTTTTCCCTTGGCTGGCAGATGTCAACAGAGTATTCAGTTTACTTAGGATTCACAGCTAGTGGTAGTCATCATACACAAAACTTGGCTTTTTCCGCTTGGGTCATTTACTCACCTGAGGGTCAACTGGTGTCCTCAGGTGGTGTTTGTCTAGGGCCGTAAATGAATAATGTGGTTGAATATAGTGTTGTTATAGAGATTCTACGCGATGCCATTTCACATGGTGTTTGTTCTTTAGAAGTTTTCCTAGACTCCTAGTTAGTATTATGTCATTTTAATGACAATTATCTTGTGTGAGACCTTACTCTACTACAACGATTCCTATGGGTACAAATTTTGGAACGACATTCTCATTTTATTACCTATAGTCACATACCTAAAAGTTCTAATTATGTATCTGATTCATATGCTAATTATGTTCTAGATTGGCATTTGCTACATAACTAATGTAAAGAAAAAACATCCATCAATGTAGACACTGTAACATATATAGGTAAAGTCAAAGACCAATGTTTTTTATATTTCATCTCTCCAAAAAATATGGTGTCATAGTACAAAATGGGGCTCACACCCTCAAAATACATATATGGTTGATAGATATAATAACCATGGCATATATTCTTGTGGCACCATATGCATATCGTGATACAATACTATGAAGTTTTCAATATGTTGGAAGAGTCACACCCATGCACAGGGAAAACCCACCACTTGCCATTGCATACCCTTCGACAGATCCTCCACCTGAAACATAGGAATCTTCTGTGTCAAACAGTGCAGGTTCCCCTTCACATTTTGTAGCACTCTCTATGCATCTCCTCTCATTGGATCATCTCTCTGGTTCCTCCATTGATGTCGTGGGAATCCATATGGTTGTTACAGACCCACATCTTCATAAAAAAATAATTTTCAATAATTGACACCATCCAAAAATATTTGTGTTTTTTACTCTTTCTAAAAAACACAAAAAAATGAAATATATAAAAACGTTTTATACCTATATCACCATAGGTGGAGTCTGGTGGAAATGGCATATATGTATCTCCTCTATAGTCAATCCCAACATAAGGTTATTCTTCTACGGCTATAACTTGTTGATGCCACTAGAAGAAGAACTCATCGTTGTAAGGGGTTGACACCCTACTACCTCATAACCACCTCATTACCTAGGTCCATCGTGACATGGTTGGATCACACAGTTCGTGTGGAATGATCTTAACTCTAGGGATAAAACCTGGAATCCGCTAAAAGAAAAAACTAGATAAGATATATGCAAACCCAAAGTTGCTTTTCCTTCCCTATTTTTAATCTGTCAGCTAGCTCTTCATGTTAGCCAGTAGAGAGGTACACCATTTGTAAACTGTGGGTTGCAAGCACTCCACTACGTAAAACATGAGTGGCCTTGATTCTTGGTGCAACGAGGCTGACCTCGTGTTCCATGTAAGTACAAGGAAGATGATCTTCAGACTCAAGTTCTTGGTTTCCCTAATGGGTAGTTGAATCCCTACCCCCTACCTTATCTGTTCCTGCAAAAAAGTGGGTGGAAATGTAGTCCTCTTTGTTCATAAAACCCCCATCTCCCTAAACTTTGAGATTCACCACCTCTCCTCGACAAGAAAATCCTATGATGAAATAGATGTCATGTACTTCAATTCTCAATGGTTTCCCATCAATATTAAAGTCCTTTGTATCTGGATCCCATAATTTTAGTAACATTTGAAGCAATCTCACTTGAGCCATCATTCCTTTGAGAGACAAAAACTTGTTAATCCCACATCTCTTTATGGAAAGTTGGCCCCCTGCATCTCTTTCCATAGATGCATCCACTTCCTCATGGTCTCTCTCTCTCCATTCAAGTACCATCCTGCAAAAGAAAAACACTTTTTTGAGTTAAACTCTTTAAAAAACTTGTTTGTGGACTTGTATGCGAGCTAGCTATAATATTAACGTTCGCATGTAGGGCCACATATACACAGGTAGTCTCTTTTTTTCCCATGTACATTTCTCCATATACATGACCCGATGAACTACATCTCGCGTACACCCTAATTCATAATTTGTGCCCTTTAAAACTCAAAAAATAGGGTCTAATTTGAAATTGTAAACCATTATAAATGAAGAGGAGAGAAAGAGTACTTACTTGGTCCAGATGGTTGTTTATTTCGTCGCTCGTAGCTCCCACAATAGGAACTTGAAGATCATGGGAACATTTGTCCAAAATGCAATATGTGGGTAAAAAAGTCAAATGGTATGGTAAATTAGGTTATTTTTACTACTAATAGAAAACATTTTACCCACTTTACGTAGTTTTCAGTAAATTTTCGACCTAATGGACTAATAACACAGTGGAAGGAGTTGGTTTTGGTTGTTTTTTCTAGGGATTTTTGTGGTTTATAGCATCATATCGCTTGTTCGTGACTTCGGCATGTATTTTATTTGACCAACATATAGGATAGGTTGTCAGTCCATCTTGCATATTTTCATTTTCCTATGACTGCGATCTATATGCCTTATGTACAAACCTATTTATTAGTGACATGGAACCTTCCTACTTCTATTAGAAGTGTCGTTATTGAATGGTAGAGGATTGCCAAACATGGGTGCCCTAGTTAGAACCTTTGTGCCATTTGGTTCCCATGCATAGATTTTTTTCGAACTAGGAGTCCCTTATAGTTGCAATATGACTTTGTGTTCGAACCTCATATTCTTACTCATAAGAATTATAACCTATACCTATGGGACTTCCACCAGGTGTTAATTAAGATCTTTTCCGACTCTATAGAAAAGAGAAAATATTTTTGAGTGAACTTGTCTCTTTCACACTTGTTAAATGTATTTGAAAGGACATCTATTTGGTGTAATTTTAACCCTTTTTTGGACCAACTAGACTAATTTGGAAAAAGGAATAATCTAGTCACTAGTGGCTAGAAGAGTTCTCGTGGGTATTGTTTTATACTTTTTTAGGCTTAGGGGACTAGATTTACAAAAAAGGACATTCTTTGGAGTTAATTTGTAATTGCATTCCATTATCCTGCTTGTAGTATTGATCCTATTGTTGGTTCCCTCTTTCTCATTACAAGCCTATTACCTCAACAATTTACATCACCAGCCAAGTAGAGCCTTGTCTATATCCTTTGCAGCTTGACACTCTGTACCCTAAGAGGAAACATTCCCCCGAGTGTCCACATCCTGCATGCACTTCCTTGCATTGCGCATAGGCATGTTCCACTGTTGGAACATGTTGCTTACTCTCGACACTCGTTTCCTCCATTGTATCATAACATTCATTTGCTTACAAAAAAAAAATGATGGGCAAGAAAAGAATATTATCTCATATTAGAAGCAATTGTGTCTCCTTTTAACAGAGAATAAACTTTTGAGTCCACTTGTCATCCAAAGTTTGGTTCTATCATGACCATAGGAAGTTGATATCGTTACTTAGAGTTTACTCCTCCAATTGGTTAATCTTCCATTCCCTATGGAGATTTTGATTGGTGCCTCCTAGATCAAAAAGTTTCATTATCAAGTCTATGTTGTCAGAGTCCTCCATATGTCTCATGCTCTTGTTCAAAGGATGTATATAAGCCTGCGTCAACCATTTCTTAGAATTATTGACTTTGCATGTCAGCCATACCCTCAGTGTGTCTTAGATTTACATGAAGTTGTATTCCTACCGTCCAATCTGGTCCTACTTTCATTATGGGTAGGTAACCTTGAACCCAACATTCGACATATCCCTATTGGTCACTGACTAGGGGGCTTCCCTTGTTTTCAGTGGAAAAAAATATATTCACACATTGGGATTCATGCAATGTCTTGGATTCCATTAGCCTTATTGGTGGTTTCTTCACCTTCGCTGACAATTTTCCTTATTGGCCTCTATTCAGAGGATCTTTTTTGTGCACTACTTTCATCTGGTGCATGAAAAATATGCACAAGGTCGTTGGTTCATGAACATATTCTTCATCCAAGTTACCAAATGATGAATCTATTTCTTTGTACCTTGTTCTCAATGACGAGAGATTCCTTAATGCTCTCCTTTTAGAGGGTCTCCTTCCATCAACTCCATATAATCTATTCTTGAAATGAGGCCTAGAGTCATATGAGTACCTCGAGGCTTGTAGTCATCGGTGGTAGGTTATCTTGCCATTGACAGTTGGGAATACATCAATGTATCTTGATCAATGGATTATTCAAGTGTTCAACATCAACACCTTTATTCACACTTGTAAGAATGTACTCAGTGCCTTGATACTTAATTTCATTATCGATAGGTTGTCTCTCATTTTTTAACGATATACCTTAATGACAAGTAATCAAATGAAGTCTCAATGTGTTCAACCTCAACGCCTCTATTCACACGATGTGGACTTGCACATTTGGAAGATCGTGTATATGAATTGTAGACATCAGTTTATAGTCGCAAATTTCGTCATTTGTTTCTATCATTCATTGGACCACTACCTATATGAATTCAATGATCATGGGAGATCATATTATACTCCATTGTATACACATATCTTTAGATTGATTTTGATATCGGTTTTCACTGGGCCTTGTTCGGGATTATGAAAACCTATGGAATGTATCTACTTTTCATTTTCTATTCATGGCCATGAACAACTATTTGGTATATTTACACATGGATATGCAGTGTAATTCAAATTGGCAACCATGTGTACAAAGTCATTATGGATTGCAATATTCTCATGAGAAACTATTTCATCCAGATGGTTCTCCGTTACTCCACTTCTAGGAATTATAATTTATTTCGACCATCGTGAATACTCCTCCAACCTCACACATTACGGGGCATCTGTTATAGTGAGATTTCCCTCATCCCATGCAACTTTCTTAGAAGGCCTTTTCCATTTCCCTATGTAGACTTGAAGTCCCCTTTTTCACTTTCCAGAGATAAAAAATCATATTTTCCACATACACACACCCTACAAGTTAGATATCATCCGTATACACGGGTTGCACCACTACAACCCACGTACATAGAGTTTGGTGCTCAAAATTAAAAATTGTGTCGAGTTTCCATGTCACGTCATGAGATCCATGATCCTTAACCTTCCATATACTGGAAACATTCTAAATCATCCCCTCAGTTCCATTTTGAAGGCTATAAAATGGGCCATATCCAAACCATGGAAGAGGAGAGAATTCAACTTTTGAGAGAAAACATACTATGGAGAAATTTTCACTTCACATTGAGTCTACATTCCTTTGTCCTTTAAATTCTGAACACATTGTTCAACCCCCTAACTCTTCCCTCTTTGATGGATAATCTCATTGTCTCTCTTATATGATATTTCCATTGGTGGAGGATTGAAGTGGTGGAGGCCCAGCCAAAAGGGACTTAGTTTCTCGGTTTCAAGACGTGCCGACATGGAAGTTTGTCACTTGTGTATTTATGTTGATCATAGTTTAATAGAAATAATGTTTTCTTGTCCAATTGATGTCTTGTAAATATTCGAATTATTATTCCATGAGCGTATATGTTATGAATGTTAATGGATTATGCTATTGTATGTGTTAAATTTATATATTATCACCATATAATTGTGTATCTTGGTTGTTGAGGACAAGTTGTAGGTATAAATATTTGAGTCGAGTGCTCAATGGTGGTCTTCATCGAACGTCCAGACGAGGTAGGATGTTTATCTTGTCTTGTTATCATTTACATTTATATATCATACTTGAGACTAGAGTTGATTTTTGCAGTTCCATCAGTTGTGGTTTACCCCATGCCATAGAGTTATTTTCCTCGCAACATCAGCCAACAATGTCGCCTCTCCTATGACATCAATCCCTTCAAAGATGCGGTATTGTGTGATGTCACTCCCCTTGAAATTTGTGATGTTATTTTGGGACAACCTTATTTATGGAAACATCATGTTGTATATGAGTCTAGGACTCACAGTGTTATTATTACTTTGGATAGGAAATTGGAAAAGATACCCGAGACAGTTCCACCTACTTCCATTTCATTGATCTCTTCAAAGAAATGCGGGAAGTTCATCTCTCATATTGGGAAGTTTTTCTTCTTTGTGATTCTCTCTCAAAGTGAGCGGAAGGTTGTAAAAACATCCATGGCCTTCATGACTGATCTCTCCACGTAGAAAAAGAAAGTGGATAAGGTTGTGGAAGAATACAAAGACATATTCTACTCACCCATTCGGGTACCTCTGCACTATTAGTTCAAGCATTCAATCTATCTGACCCCCGATGCATTTCTACCCAATGGGCTAGTTTATCGTTTCTCTCTGTTAGAAAATGAGGAGATAAAGAATTAGTTCCAATAAATTCCCCAAAAGGGTCACATCTGACCTAGCTCATCACCTTGTGAAAGCCCAATCATTCTTCTGCAGAAGAAAGACTATAGTTGGCGACTCCTCATCGATTACCAGGCCATAAATAAAATCACAGTTAGGAATTGATACCTAATTCCCCAAATTGATAATCTCCTTGAAAATATCAAGGGGGACAATACTTTAATAAGATAGATCTGAATTCTGGCTACCATTGGATCCTAATAGAGAAGACAGATGTATGGAAAACTTCCTTCAAGTCCAAGGAAGGTATTTTTGAATGGTTGGTCATGCCCTTTGGTTTGACAAATTCCCCAATAACTTTCATGAAGATGATGGAATATGTCTTGCGTCCTTTCACCAATTCCTTTTTGGTGGTGTATCTGGATGACATCCTCATCTACAACAAAAATTGTGTGGAACACTTGTAACATATTCAACATGTTCTACAGACTTTGCGATAATGAAAGTTATATTTAAATTTGTAAAAATGCTCCTTTGGCATGGATAGGGTCTAGTAATTAGGATACATTGTTGATGAGTATGGATTTCATATGGATCCAACCAAGATCCATGTCATTCATGACTATCCAGCCCCAACCACACCCACATAGCTTCTCCTTTTAGGCCTTTCTAATTTCTATTGTAGGTTCATGTTGGGATTCTCCCATATTGTATGGGCCCTCAACCAAGTATCTAGGGGTGGTGGTAAGGAAACATTCATGTGGGGCCTATCACAAAAAAAAGAGTTTGATGATTTTAAGCAACACTTGTGCTCAACCCTAGTTCTCTCATTACCTACAACAACACTTTGAGATCAAGACAAATGCTTCAGACTATGTTGTGGGAACAATTGTCACTCAACAAATACACCCCATGGCCTATCGTAGTTAGACACTATCATATGTCATCTGTAAGTACCCTAATTATGAAAAATAAATGTACTCCATTGTATAATCCTTCCACTAGTGGAGGCATTACATTCTCAGGAAGGAGACACCCATCTACACCGATCATAAGTCGCTGAAATTCATGAAGACACAAGGAAAATCACACAATGACCACCATCAAAAGTGGTCCACATACTTGCAGCAATTCCATCTCAACATCAAGTATAGGACAAGAAGAACCAACCATGTTGTTGATTTCCTCAGTCGTCCTCCAGTTGTAGCACTCACCATGGTATTGAACTCATGTAGCCACAAGACATATGGATGGCCCCAACTCTATGAGAGAGATCCTGAATTCACCGCCACCTACTAGATGTTGAGCGCAAACATAGTTGTCACTGATTTCCATATTCAAGATGGGTTGTTGTGCCATATGGGCCATGTTTTCATTCCATCATGTGATAAAGCGAAGCTGATTTGGGAATCCCACTACAATCGCGTGGAAGGACACTTTAGTGTAGAAAAGACAGTGGTCGTCCCGCAACAACATTTCTATTGGTCGAAACTTCGACAGGATATCAGGAAGTATATTAGGTCTTTCACTGCTTGTTTCATTACTAAACTGGCCATTAAGAAACAAGGCATCTACACCCCTATTCCTACTTGTGAAAGGCTAACAGAATCCATCTCGATGGACTACATGTCAGTTGTTCCATCTACCAAGTGGGGAAATTACTTTGTTTTTGTGGTGGTTGATAATTTTTCTAAAATAACAATTTTGGTTGCCTTGAAGAAGAGAATCACAACAGAGGCCATTACCAAGCTCTTCTTTGAATGAGTATGGGTACTTTTTGGGATACCAAAAATCATTGTCTCAGATCAAGAAAATTGGTTCCTCAACACATTCCTATCGAGACTTTGGTCACTACTGGACACCAAGATCACCAAATCCACTTCCTTCCACCCTTAGAGGGATGCACAACCTAAGGTCATAAACCATATGATCATGCATATCCTGCACATGTATAGATCCAAGCATCCCCGCACATGGGATGATATCCTTACCTATGTTAAGCACAGTTACAAGGATCCATACATAGCTCAACCAACCACAACCCTTTTCAGGTGGGGTTAGGATTTGAACCATTGGGTCCCATGACTGTTGCGCTACCCCTTGCATCCACCTAGGGAGACTTGTCCCATGCTCAAAATGAAGCAAACAAAGCTACCCAGTTATTTGAGCGGATAAAACACATCCTCCAATAGGTTTAGGATATTTTACAGAAGTTGAATGCCAATTACAAGAAGTGGCATGATCACCATTGGGTGTAAGACAAGTTTAAAGTGGGAGATAAAGTTTGGTTGCACTTGTAGAAAGAAATCCTTACGATGCACCATCAAAAGCTTTTTCCACTCTGATATGGACCTTACAACATCACCAAGGCCATGAGCCACAATGATTTTGAGCTCAACATTCCCCCCTTCCTTGGCTTTCCCCCAATCTTTAATGTGGACCTCCTTTGGACATATTTTCCATCATTATTGGACACCTCAGGGATAGAAAAATAGTTGACACCAATAGAGATCAACCATGAATGCATGGAACATGAATACACTGATAAGATCATGGACACACAGGTCAAGGACACTCTCCAACATAGGATCCAACTTTATCGAGTTTTCAAAGTAGGGAAGTTTATGCACCAAGGCAAGTGGCTCATGCAGGGCGAAATTCAACAGAAGTTTCCTCATCTAATGGGGGAAATAAATGCAATGGAGACCATTTCTTCCTAAGGGAGGGGGGGGGGGATTTATCAAGGTATATATCGGTGGCCACCCACCTATTCCAACTATCTCACATACATATGCATCTTGGCAGTTTCATTTTTCATCTTGGTGGGTGTTTTTCTAGCTTTTCAGGTACTAAACTTTTGGGGTCATTTTGAGGCCCTAAACAACATTTTTTGGGACCTCCATAGTCACACAATAAATTGAGTGAGATTTTTATTCCATAATGGGTATTTACCAGATAGACCTTTCCAATGTGCTATCGTTCACCTAAAATGAAGATCGTATGGAAAAGTTACGACCTCGAGAAGTTGATGTACCAACTTACCCTAACGGGGCCCACATGAATTTTGGCACTTTGTCTCCTAGGGTTAGGTTTTTGGATGTCTAGGGTTTTGGAATTCATGTTTGATGTAAAAAGGCCTTTGGAGCCTCATTTTACTCATCTTATTGTGAATGAGTGTAGTCATTGCATCTCTTCTCAGGGATAAGCCACCACCATTTTAGCAAGCTTGTTTCAGTCTACATTTTATAGTTTCATCATATTACTTTATTGAATTAAAGCCAAGTTTTACTGTATCTTGGTTATTTTTCATTGTATCTTTGTGTTAATAATAAATATATGTCTTCATTGCATTATGCTCATAAAATATGGATCAGAAAACTTCCCAATATCTATTCTCTTGAAGTCTTTATCTTCTTTAAAGTTCTAGTTTGTCCATCAGTTCAAAATTTTTAGAGTCAATAAGAAAATGATGTAGTGATAGCAGTGGTGATGATTATAGGTGGCCATGAAGTACAAAATGTTCAAGTTTTTGGTAGTTGAACCAAATTTTGTGAGATATCTAGTAACTAGAATCTAATAGGGATCCAATCATGATGTATAGAAAATGTACACTATGGCTCTAATGTATTTTGATGGTTATGAAAAACTACTGAGAAAACCTTGACAACGTCATTTTAATTATTGAATTTCTCATTAGGGTTACTTATAAATGAAACTTCAAGATGTGTGATGAAGCTTTGATATGTGTGATCGAGAGTGTCGAGGTGTTAAATATATGTAAGGTATGAGTAGTGTTATGGTATTAGATATATGTAAGATATTTAATATATGTGTAACATAAATGTCAATTTTTTTAATTTCATATTTTTAAATGATATTAGAACTTGAAAAATACAAAATAAAAATCAAACTCATTGCCTGGGGGAAATTATGTCCCATCACAATGCCTCAACCAATGGAAAAATCGATTTCAAAATTTCAAAATATTTAAAAAGAAATTTTGTTTTTCTAAAAAATCAAATTAATCATATATAAATAGTCAAAATTTTGAAATTTTCTATAAATGTTTTGCGAACAAATGAAGTGATAGCAATTTAAGGGCTACTTTACATTTTGTCAATTGCCAAAGAAAGGACTAAAAATTAGGAAGAAGGATAGGAGAGATGTTTTATGTAGGAAATTTTTTGTGTTTTTGTTTGTTGTTGCAAACATTCATAACATCATGGTATGGAAATGGAAAAAAATATATTTTTAAATTTCTTGAATCAATCAAACAAAGTATAAAATTATGTTGTAAATATATTAAGAAACAAGTTCCAGATGGAGAGCAACAGACACTGTAAGAAACAAGAGGAATCCATGAAATATGGAGTACAAAGACATGGAGTGCATATCACATAGTAATGGAGTATATTCATAGATGGATTACATAAGCATGATAATGTATTTTGAAGAATCTTTTTTATATGAGAAGTGTTAAAGTGAGTTATATTGAAAAATCATCTAAGCATGTTTCCTATTTCTTTCTCAGTTAAATGAATGCACTATCTTTCATTTTTCCATAAAATTCAAAAGAGAAGGAGGGTGAGATGCTCAATACTTCTAATGATTTGACACATTATATCAATGTGAAGGTTAATCCTTTTTTTCCAACCTTTCCAATGTCAATGGTTGCCCTGGACATTGTTAAGCATTGGGCTTTATGTATTCTTAAGGCCCATGCCATCTATAGCAGGATTTGTTTCTTATTTCCACACTTTATATATGGTATTCAAACTTGTTTTGGTTGATGTTCACATTGATGTTGTTGTTCATGTAAATGCAAGACGAATTGGTTGCAGGGTTTTTCTTATGTAAATCAAGAGAGTACGATGGAAATTTTGTCTTAGGTGTAGACCAAGGTTAGTCATGTAACTATGTATTCAATAAATTAATAAGACAACAATAAATAAAGATGATGAATAAATGTTATTTTTCCCGATGTTCAGTTTCCATGGTAAAATGTTTGTGTACTTTGTGTGTTTGTCATTTATTTCATTTGTGTATTTTTCTTTTCTTTCCTGGTAGGTTTAGTGTAAGGGTCAATTTAACTCTACATTTATTATTAGAGATCATTTGTTTCTCTATAAAAAAATTTCTAGAGAAAGGTTATGTAGATATTGGATATGAGCTAAAACTAGGTCCAATGGGAGTTGCAAGTTAGTGATCTTTGAAGTTGTGCTCAAAAGAATGGAAATAATTTAGAGGATACAGATTTAAAAATTCAATAGCTAGAATTTTGAGCTTTGGAAGATTAAGATGGAATATCTCCTCATAGATTGATAAAAATGAGCAGTTGTAAGCCCCATAACCATTTTGATGGGTATGTCAAGGGAATAGTGGGATAAAATTGAGAGCACGGAAAAGAGGATGATTTGGCTTTGTCTTGTAGATTCTGTATTGTTGAATGTCTCAGGTGAAGACTCTGCAAAGAAAACGTGGGACAATGTTTTAGAATCTTGTACTAGTCGAAATCCCTGGTAAAAAGTCTATCCCTTCATAAGAAGTTGTATCTTATGAGGATGAGTGATGGGATCTCAATAACAGAGAAACTAAATGTGTTCAATACTATAATAAGAGAGTTATTTTATATGGATATTAAAATCACTAAGGAGGATAAATGTATTATCCTATTATGTTCTTTTCAAGACTCCTTGATTATCTTAGTCATGTCTATAAGGATTAAGTCAACCACATTAACGCTTTAAGACATGGTGGAATCTCTTGTGTCAGAAGATATGAGATGAAAGAACATGGAAGGATTGACCAAAAATATGCCTTGATGGTGAGAGGTTGACTGGTCAATAGTGATAAAATGAAATTCTCCAGTAGAAATTTTAATTCAAAGGGTAGATCTAAATCCATGGTTTAGTCAATCTACATTCAACGATCTTGTTTCAGTCAATACACTTGTATCCGTTCATTAATTCAAATTCAGTCATAGGATGGAACCTAACTATGATACACTCTACCACATATTACCATTATTGTAGATCTACATGGTGTGTCACCCACTGGTGTACATGTTTTCCTTTTAATACTATATCCATGGCTTGTATCCTTTGGGTCTCACACACCAAATCTGTCATTTTTTCTAGAAATTTGTTTATCTAGAATGTACCGTCAAATATCAGTAGGTCACACAACTCTAATTTGATCCAATGCAATGCTTTGGTGATTCCTGTCCATCTTCTGGTAAATATCTCATAGAAGTTATTCTTCCATATTTCATAGGAGTGAACACTTCTCCAACTTACTTCACCATTGTTGTTATATTCACGTCATCATCCTTGTTCCTTGTAATGTTGTATTTGTTTTATGAAATGAAACTCTGTGCATATTCATTCATGATATCATTATGTATTTCACTGTCATTTAGATCCAATGACACAATAATTCACAAGGAAATTATCTCAAAGGTTATCTTCCACTACTTCAGGTTCATTACAACATTGTTATCAAATTCACATTCAATTCCAAGTAAAGATGTGTATGGGTCTGATTCATTCATGATCTCAATCACCTCAATTGTATAAATTTTGTATTGGTGAGAAAGCCTAAGTTGAATAGGGGACCACACAAAATTTTGGTTTACCAGTTAAATCCCATAATTTCTTCAGTAGTATGTTCACATCAGATGCCAAGTCCAACATGACACCGTCCATCTCATAGCTTTCAAGATTAACTATGATCTTAAATTCTCCCCTCATTCACTTCCTTATACTTACATGGAACACATCTCATTATAGTAGTGGGGTAGAAATCACAACATTGTTCTCCCATTTTTCCATACATCGTTTCATCATTTGGGTTAGTTTCTTTGTAGCTATAGGGTTAGTCAACATCCTAAGAAAATAATGCAAGAAGTCACTTACTTGGTTTTCTAATTTAGTCTTGGCACAAGTGTTGCACTATATTTCATCTTTTGTTGTGCATAAAAACTCTTCGTTCACACATTTCAATTCAAGTTCATTTTTTTGTGGAATGTTTAAATTATTCATGCACACATACCTCTTCCAATTCCCTCTACATCATGCATTATAATTCTTCACATGTGTGTGATTCATCAAGTGCCCTCTAGGTTGTGAGCTTAAAGTATTCATGTGCATTGTACTTTTCTATGGGCATCTATGCCTCAAGAAGGAATTTATTTTGTTGTGTACCATCAAACATAGAAGGTCCTTGTGCTTCCTTTCTAATCTTTCATCTTATATTTTGACCTAAAATTTCTCCTTGTTCCACGTCAACTCCCATAGGGTTGCATCCTTAGGTTAACACCCATAATTACATGTATTATTTTGGATATTTACCTCTATGTGGATCAACAGTAACCATATTGCAGTGTCCTTTCTTCTCTTCCCACTCGGCCAATATCTCTGGGAAATCTGTTAGAATATTCAAGAACACTCAGAGGGGGGGTGAATCAATATAGACTTATATCAACACTTTTAACCTTCAAGAACTACATAAATATTAACCATTAATCATTAAATTCATCATAAATTAAAATTGTACACATTTCACACACAATTTTACGTAGAAACCCAACTGGGAGAAAAGCCACAAAAAAATTTCTTAAGTAGCTTCAAGATTTTACAAGCACAAAATTGATGGAAGCACCCACTCCCTGGGTTTTCTAGCACCTACTAGAAGGAGACACCAATCCCATTGGAATATTTTAAATGATGGTATAGGATCAAATGAACCTTCAAATATAATCCCAAAATCAGTTCTTAAATCTACATACAAAACTGCTCATAACTGTACCTGAAATATGTAAACTTGTAAGATTCACCATGAGTTCAATTTTTTTTTTCTGATTATGAAACTTTGACCTTAGATATCAAGATATATTATACTTCTAAAGAAACAAGTGGAATTCAATTTGGAGCTACCAATCTTCATATAGAATCGTTTTATCTCGAACGCTTGTTTGAGACTAGTTTTTGGATTAGTCACAAAGACTAAATTCCAATACATATAACTTTGTATATGTAATGAATCGGGATATGAAACTTGTACCCAATATTCTAGAATATCTTCTTTGGAATTCCTCCAATTTTCGCTTACATAATTGTCCCCAAAGAAAAATTATACCAAAAATGAAAAGATGACTCGTTTTGAAGAAGAAAACCCTAGTTTAAAGAGCCTGAACTTCCACTAAGTATAACTCCAAACCTGTAATGAGTCCAGATATGAAACTTGTACCCATAATTATTTTCTATATCTTCTAAAATACATCCAATAGTTTCTATATGAATTGTTCTATAAAATAAATTTATATCGAAAATTCCAAGATGACCTTAAAAGAAACCCCTAGAACAAATCATCACAAGACTTCATCTTCCCTTGGAATTTCTCCCTTCTTCACGTCATCTTCCCCTCCAAATTACCTCCTCTAGGATAAAAGTCTCTCTTCCTCCTTGGCTGGGTCGAATTAGTGTGATCCAAATGCCAAATTAGCCTCTTCTTATTTATATGAGTCTTCTCCACAAGAGGGGGTGTGATGAAGGGTCACAACTTTTGGGTCACACCTCTTTGTTAAGGATGGAAAACCTTAGGGGATTCTTTACTTTAATTTAGGGGATTCTTATCTTGGTTTTATAGGCTTCTTCACTTGGCCTTAGGGGATTCTTCTCTTTTCTTTAGGGTATTCTTCACTTGTCTTTATGGACTTTTTCTATTATTTTTAGGGGCTTCTTCACTTGGCCTTAGGGGATTCTTCTTTTTTCTTTAGGGTATTCTTCACTTGTCTTTATGGACATTAGTTTAAAGAGCCTGAACTTCCACTAAGTATAACTCCAAACCTATAATGAGTCAATATCTGAAACTTGTACCCATAATTATTTTCTATATCTTTTAAAATACATCCAATAGTTTCTATATGAATTGTTCTATAAAAAAAATTTATATCGAAAATTCCAAAATGACATTAAAAGAAACCCCTAGAAAAAATCATCACAAGACTTCATCTTCCCTTGGAATTTCTCCCTTCTTCACCTCATCTTCCCCTCCAAATTATCTCCTCTAGGATAAAAGTCTCTCTTCCTCCTTGGCTGGGTCGAATTAGTGATCCAAATGCCAAATTAGCCTCCTCTTATTTATATGAGTCTTCTCCACAAGAGGGGGTGTGACGAAGGGTCACAACTTTTGGGTCGCACATATTTGTTAATGATGGAAAACCTTAGGGGATTATTTACTTTAATTTAGGGGATTCTTATCTTGGCTTTATAGGCTTCTTCACTTGGCCTTAGGGGATTCTTCTCTTTTCTTTAGGGTATTCTTCACTTGTCTTTATGGAATTTTTCTATTAGTTTTAGGGGCTTCTTCACTTGACTTTAGGGGCTCCTTCACTTGGTTTTAGGGAGTCTTCAAGGATCCTTCAAGGCTCCATTTGTGTAAAAATAAAAATGGGAATGAAGAAAAAACCACATGTTATCTCATCATGTGAGGGCCATTCTTAAAATATATGCCATAAGGGGACAACTTTAGAGTTATATACACTTATGTCAAGGCTCCTTCAAGGCTCTTCAAGGATCTTCAAGGCTTCTTCAAGTGGAAACATCATCATTATTTTTAGGGGCTTAGGGGCTTTGATTTAGGGATTCTTCTGAGGTTGACATCAATGAAAACAAATTTTCCAAAAAAATACTCTATGATGTGGTCTTGATTGTAGAAATATCCTCAAAGTGCATGTGGCTTCATATATAATCATGATAAATTATCTATTTCTCCAAAGTTAAAATACATAGGTAGTATTCCCCCGTCACCACCATATTCTCTTCCTCTTCCATATCTCCCTTGTTGGAATATTCACCAATATTGAGAGGGGTGCTTAAATCAGTATTGAAAACTTTTTACCATTTTTAACATTAAGCACATCATTTAAAAATTAACCATTAACAATTCCATTCATCATCACAAAAATTCATACACAGAACACAATGATTTTTACATGGAATCTCAAACAGGAGAAAACCACATAATGATTTTCTTATGTCATGTTAAGATTACATTCATAGGAATCACCAACTTCTAATATTATTCAGAACCAATTGGAAGGAAGTACCAAACCCCTTATTTACAACTACCAACCTAAAGGAAGCTCAAACTCCTTGATTTACCAACATCAATTGGAAGGAGGCACCAACCCCAAGGATTTACCAGCTCCAACTGGACAAAAGAACACACTACCTAAATAGTAAAAAAAAACCTACTAAATGAATAAAAAAATATTATCAACTGAGCACCAACTCAATAAGATATCACCAATCAAATAACTTCATACATAGAGTACTTATGACTTCACATGCATGCTTCATTCTGTAGATAATCCTTCAAACCCTAGAAAATCACATAGCATAATTCCTATAATTTAATCACTAACGAAAAAATCCACTGATGGTAACATCCATTCATGAAAACTTCCACTAACAAAAACATCTACTCGAGACAACATCACAACTTCATAGTAGAACATATGGAAACATTACAACCTCAGGACAACATCATGACAACATCACAACTTCGTATTAGAGCATACAATAGCATCACAACCTCATGGAAACATCACAACTTCGTAGTAGATCATACATTAGCATCAAAACCTCATGAAAACATCACAAGTTCATAAAAGAGCATACAGTAGCATCACAACAACATAAAAACTTCATAGCAGAGCATACAACAACATCACAACCCTACAACAGTGCATACGACAATTTCACAACCTTACGACAACATCGCAACCTTGTAACAGACCTTGAGAATAAAAATACCTTAAGAGAATGCATTAGAATTATCTTGCACACCAAAAAGAAACCCCAACACCTTGATAACACCTCATATTTGATCTCTACATTGGTTACCGCAAAAAATATGAAATTCTATCTTGTATTTATAGTAATTTTGTCCCCCAAAATTAGTTGAGACGACCTCAATTTTATGGTTGTGTTGTCAGACAGAAAAAATCATATCTCCTCATTCCCAAGGAGTGAGAGGGAATTCAATATACCATTGGAAATGTCTAGGAATAATATTTCTAACCATATAACTTTTGATCTAATTTTAGTTAGGTATTTAGGGTAAAAATTCCCTCAAATATATGTTATCCAAATTGACCAAAAATAATACTTTCAACAATCTCCATATTGCAATCTTGATATTGGAAATCTATAGGCTTGTAATTTTTATCTTGGACATATTCTAGGCAACTAGGATGCTCCATTTGTCTACAACTCAAAGTGGGCATGTGGAATCTCATCCCATGAAGGACATGCTTAAAATGTTCACCATAATGGGACCACTTTGGAGTTATATACACATATTTCAAGGCTCCTCCAATGAACTTCAAGGCTTCTTCATGATTAAAAAAATCCTTAGATGTTAAATTAATTCTTAAGAAGACACTAAAATCCAAAAAGATTTGGGAAATTAAGATCATTATGACTATTTGCAAAATAAAATCTGAAAACACTTACTTATCCATAAACTCATTAATGATGAATAACTTGCAATAAAATAATTGAAATAGAAACAACAAGAACACAAAACATTAAACAAGTTGTTAATGGAGTTCACCCATCTTGGGCTACGTCTGCATGTCCACTTCCAAACAAGAGACTACTCTATTAATTCTCAAATGCTTAATACAATAATGACTCTAATTGTGTTTTTACAATGACCTTCTAAACTTCTACTCAAAATCATAAATAGAGATCACCATTGAATTCCTCTCAAAAATCCGAGAAAAATGAGTATTAACACCCTATACTTCTCTCAAGGAACTATTTGTCACGCAAAATGATGCACAATCAAAATATTAACACCTCTTGGAACAAATTTGGATGCAATTGATCTACAACTTGTCATGCATTTCCATTTAAAAATTAACCCAAACTGAGTTCTTGGAATATCTGTACATGTATACCCTCATCTTAGTTTTCGTGCCTATTTAAATAGGTGGAGGATGTCAACCACTAACCAAGAATCATGGAAAATATTAAATAAATAATTTATTTTTTTTATAACAAACTATTGCTCATGGAAAATTGGTAGGTTGATTGGAATATAATGGGGAGGTCACATTTTCGAACCCCTCCCATACAAATGGCACATTGAAACTTTTTACTAGTCCAACTGGGTGCCGAAAATTCAAAAGTGAGTGACATGTGTCAACCTCTGGTGCTACCATGTCAGCATGTTGATATCATAATGATGTCACCCTATTCCCTGTTAGTTGTACACATGGCCACATGGAAGCATTTGGGATCTCCACGTGGCACCCCCATTTTTCCATTTTTCCCATGTCTTTATTGAAACTTTGAAAAGCCATAACTTCCTCATATGACATCCATTTGAGGTGATTTACATGCCATTGGAAAGATCTCATATAGATATACAAAATGAAGTAATTTTTATTAGCATTTGAGTCTATGAATTGTTTAGCATTCAGGATCCTCCTGGATCACTTCAAGTGGACACATCATTATTGCTTCAGGGGCTTTTACAACTTTCTTTGACATTGACTTGTCGTCATGGATTGGCTACTGCATGTTGTCTTCTCAAATATTCATCAACATATATTCAATAATTATTCTCTTGGATTTATGGCTTCAAGGCTTCTTTACATGGCTTCATGGCTTCATGGCTTCAACACTAAAATATTATAAATTTTTATTTACTTGAATTCATGGATTCAAGGCTTCTTTACTTGGCTTTGTGGCTTCAAGGATTCTTCACATGGATTTGTGGCTTCAATACTCAGACAACATTTGTTTTTCACTCCCACATCATCATCATCATCATTGTTATATCCTTATCATTACTTCTGCATCATCATAATCACTATCATTTTGACATCAATGACAACATTTTCTTAATAGTCCACATTGGCCTTCCTGGTAGCCTCCTATATCAAATCCTCCTCATTCAAATCATTCACAGTCTCTAGACTTATATTTTTATTAAACACATAAATCATCTATAGTGTTCTCCTACATCAACTACAACAACCAGTAGTTGTTCACATCATGTCCCATGAATTTTCAAAACTCGTAGAATGGAGTGTGCATAGTCTTCTGATACTTTAGTAATGTTGGGAATCAAGGAGGTATATTATCCCTTTGTCTGCAAATATCACACCACTCGATCTATGGTCTAACTAGAAATGGGTTCATCATGCTCATCATTGTATAACAACCTAGCACAAGACACTCATTTCTATGGTGACCTTCTACACAACATAGGGTACACCGAACATTTCTATGAACCACCTTAGCGTTAGTCATATCTTGTAGTTGCAATATTAGTTTTGTGAGATATGATTGTACCTACACAATCCTTGCCAATGTCTCTCCACCTCCTAGCATAAAGTCTAAGTGCATTGTAATTTCCATGACCTTTTCCTAGTTCCTCACTTTTGACTAAGTAAGTGAGAATCGAATGTGGGGTAGGAGTCTTGCAATAAACCATTATCTATCTTGGGCATCTTGGATCTGAAAACTCAATATTTAGAATAAAATCTTGAGCCAATGGTCATAACCCCACATGATTTATATAGCTTGTTGCTTGATCTCTTTGATCTCAGTTATACACTATTATTCTTACTTAGGCTTATGAAATTCCCTAAGTGGGTCTCTTTGTATCTCCATCAAGGACCTTACTTGTCCCACCGTCATGTGGACCTTGTACTTCATGTACCATGTAAGAGATATGCCTTTAAATGTTGTCTCTTGCTACATAGTCTTGGATTCCATATTTGTGACTCTCTTCATGAACCATTTGAATTCACACATGAACCAATGTTGTTCCCCATCATCTCTTCCCATCCAATGAAATGTGAGAAGTCTGAGAGTTGAATCTTGGTTTTCCATACTTGATCTATAATTATGTCTTTTTGACAGACTCTTATTTGTTGTTGTTGATATTGGTGCTCTCTCTTGCTGCAAAGTATTGTTGACTTCATCTTCTCCTTCACTTATATATTCTAGTCTCTCTTCTTCAACTTCTCTTATGTAATCACTTTGTTTGTTTATTTCTTCTTGATGAAAAGAGTGAAAGGGGGGTGGTTCAAAGAGGGTGTCCCCCCATACTCTCTCCTATTCTTTGGTGAAGGATAAGAAAGTTCTCCCTATCTCTAGTTGTCTAAGCCTGCTCATAATCGCTAAGGAATCTACTCCATCTCAAAGAGCTCCATCGTTAGCATCCTCTACGTCGGTGCTACTTTTTTGTGCCCCATTGTCCTCTAATGTGACTACATTTCATACTATCGAAAGGGATCCAACTTTGTTTTATTTGATCCTACTTACATGGATTATGGTATCCTCTCTATATACCTCATCCTTAGGGTTGTTGGTGCATGTAGCATCGGTCAGGTATTTCCACATAGGCTTGGTGTCTAGCATGTGGAAGTCATACAAAGGATTCTCTATTTGTAACTTTACTTTAGTAAAAGTAATTATTAAAGTAAAGTGATTTTATTATTTAATTAATTGAATTATTTAAGGAAATGATAAAAGTAATTAGCGTGTAATATAAACCTCAAGTGAAGTGAGAAGTAATCTTATTTGTCACTCACTTTGGAGATTAGAAATAGATGATAACTCATTACTATAAAATAAAGGATTGGGTAAAGGATAAGAAACTTTTCACATAGATATAACATAGAAGGAATTTTTCTAGTGTGGAGTCATCAGAGAGTGTAGAAGCAAAGAATGAATTTTTCTTACACTTGAGACTTGAGATTCTTGAGAGTAGAGAAGGACCATTTCTTTCGAGGGGATTGGATCATTAAGGTTTTTGATTCAATATATTGGATAGGTGGATAAGGAAATCCATATAGAGATTGGATCAAGAAGAAGAGAGAACACATTCTTCCACAAGTGGGTTTTAGTCAAGTGAAGCCACGAGGAAGAGTTGCGTCATACAAAGTTTTCCATAAAGGATTTCCACACATGCACGCAGGTGCCAGTGGATACAAGAACATGTATGTGGGTGTGAAGTAGGGACAATTGAGTACACATTTAAAAGCATGTAATTATGGGTCGTACAACAGATCAGGCATTGCCAGGTTTGTATGCACGTATATTTATCTCAGTGGCAAATTATCCTTATTATGGGAAATTCACGTACATGAATGGGTATCTTTGGACACAGGTGCATGTACACATGTAACAGTAAGAACGTGCGCTTACATACGTGGGTAGAAATATGCACAGACATGTACATACACAGTGGTTTAGTTGTGATAGGTGCATACATATTTATTCAGGTTAGTACAGGGGTAGTTTCGATAGTTAGGGAAATCAAAAGGTCTAAGAAGCGAGTAACAAAGTCTAGGAAGTAGGAAATTGTTCTTGGGTGGCTTGTTGAGAAATGGTAGGTGGTCAGGAAGCCAGCAAGGAGATCTCATATTGGTGGATAAGGACTTCCATCTAGAGATGTAAGCCACATAAGAGTACATAAGAGCAGAGAAGGAATTTTTCTCATGTGTTTGAGTCATATGCTTAGGAGAAAAGAAGGAATTTTTCTCAAGTGATTGAGGCACAAAGGATAGTGACTCAAGGGGATCTCATATGGGTGAAGGAATTTCATCCATAGATCATAGTATGAAATATCTATTTGAGTCATTGAATCATAAATAGACAAAATAAGGATTTGTGTTGAAATAGATCTCAACAAGGGTAAAGAAGGACTTTCAACTAGATATCTGATCAATCCAAGAAATGAAGGAACAGACAAATATGGAGCAAGGAGATACCTGGGTAGTAGATAAGTAGTTGGAAGGTCCAACAATTTGGAGGAAAGTTTTGTAGTTGTACACGGATTATTGTAGCAGTAGACACATACA
Organism: Picea glauca; assembly: GCA_000966675.3. NCBI lineage: Eukaryota > Viridiplantae > Streptophyta > Pinopsida > Pinales > Pinaceae > Picea > Picea glauca. The sequence continues at coordinate 44,174 of JZKD02S1151178.1, forward strand.
TACATGGGTTCTAGCATCCCAGGGTGTGTACATATGTGAGTCGTAGAAGGAACATCGATGTATATACACATGTTTCAATAGGCCAAGGCATGTACATATGTAAGCTACAAAAGGAACAAGAGCATATAGCTAGTGTAAGTTGTAGGTATAATAATGTACACCAACAAAAAATATGTCAGGTTGTAGTAGTTGGTTATTTCTTAGTGGACAAAAAATTCACACATAGTGATATAGTGAGATCTCATTGATTGGGTGTCGAAGGACTTTCATCCAAATCTACAAGAGTAGGGTCTGAGGAAAGGAGAAAAGGGGAAACAAGGGAGATAGTAGCCAACAAGATTTAAGGATTGATATTGAGGTATGATAGGATAGGATATTTGTATCATTGTATCATTCCTCAGGTCGACCATAATCCTAGGATGGGAGCCCAAATTTTATATTAATAAAATAAACTAGAGCTAGAAGCATGGGAGCTACTCAATATTCTGATGAAGGACTCAGGGACCCATGTGGATCTTGGTGATGATAACAGGTATGCAGTGAAGGGAGATGGAAAAATCATATTCCATAATTGTTCAAGAGATTCATTAGATGCCCATGATGTGTTGTATGTACTAGAATTGAATAAAAACTTTCTCTTAGTTTTAGCTTTGGAGGATAGGTTTTTTACGTTACTTTTTCAGAGAGGGAAAGTACTCATATGTTCAAAGGGAGTTATCCCTGACATGAAAATTAGGATTGGTTTTAGAGAGGTAAGGTTAAAAAGGTTGAATGGAAATATTGTAAGAGCATCCAAGGGGATCTTGGATCATGGATTAATGTTAGTAGTAGAGGACAAAGAATATGAGACTCTAAAGGGTGAATAATCAAAGGATGATTAGAGTTCATAAACTTCTATTCTAGGGAGTGGAACTTTAGAGGGGAGGAGGGAGTTAGTTCCTTATAGTTCTATCAAGAGACCAAGTTGGTACAAGATGACATTGATGGATGCTCAGGAGAAGGAAGCTTCTAGGAGCACATTAAGGGAGAGCATACCTTCGAAACAGTTTCCAAACTTCATGTCAATGACATGTAACATTATCGATTCCAAGAATTCCAGTGTTCAGGAAGAATTTGACCAATAGGGTTGGAGGGATGCGAAGGAGCAGGATGATGTGTGTATCATTGTACCAGGGTCACTGGGAGAACTAGTCCTAGGTCGCTCTTCATAAAATACCTCCCTTGCTAAAAGGTATTGTTGATGTAGATAGAATCAGACAATTATTTCCACATAGGCTTGGTGTCTAGCATGTGAAAGTCATCCAAATCCTTTTATCTTGGTAAATTTACTTTAGCTAGATGAATTATTAAAGTAAAGTGCTTTTATTAATTAATTGTTTATTTATTTAATTAATTGAGTTATTTAAGGAAATACTAAAAGTAATTAACATGTAATCTAAATCCGAAGTGAAGTGAGAAGTAATCTCAACTGCCAATCACTTTGGAGATTAGAAATACATTACAACTCATGACTATAAAATCAAGGCTAGGGGAAAGGAGAAGACACTTTTCACATAGATATAACAAACGAATTTTTCTAGTGTGGAGTCATTCAAGAGTGTAGAATAAAAGGACTTTTTCTTACACTTGAGACATGATATTCTTGAGAGTAGATAAGGACCTTTTATTTTGAGAGGATTTAATCATGAAGGACTATGATTCAATATCTTGGAGAGGTGGAGAAGGACTTCCATCTAGAGATCATATCCAGAAGAAGAGATAATAGAGGCTGCCACAATTGGGTTTCAGTGAAGATAAGTGACAATGAAGAGTTGTTTCATTCAAGAGAAGAAACATGTACATGGGTGTGCAGTAGGTAAAGTCACATACATAAAAAAAATCATTTAGTTATGGTCCTCCCAACAAATAAAACTTTGTTAGGTTTGTATCAATTTGTATTTCTCTCAGTGGGCCATTATCCCTACTATAGAAACCTTCATTTTAACATAATAAAATCATTCTCAACACTAGTTTTCCCTCCAGGGTTTTTCCAAGGGTATCTACCCATAAATATTGGTGTTCATGTGTGCATGATTTGGTTTTGCATTTTTTCTTCCACTAGATTTACCGAGTTCAATATTTAGCAATGTATTTTTGTTTTGTGAGCTGCTAATCTCAATTGCAGTAAGGAAATCACTGGATAAGAAGATACCTAGGAGATGGAATAAGAGGTTTTGAACATGGTATCAAAGCATGTTGAAATAATCATCATGGTATCATAGCATGTTGAAATAATCAACAACGGCCACATCTCTTTGATGCCCTATATTTTTCTTTTCTTTTCTTTGGCATAGATATCTCTTCTACACACCCTTTTGGAATAGTTTCGTTTCTCTTAATATTGAGTCTTAGTGCTCATTCATCATCCATTTATTTATTTTCTTTGTTTCTTTGCTCGACTCCCCTCCTTAGCTTATCTCTTCTTGCATATCTCTTGACTCTTTTTCTCCTCTAATATTTTGGATCCTTTCTCTTCTCACTTCATCTCACCTTCTTCAATATCCTTTCTACTAGATCCACTCTTTCTCTCATAGTTTCTTCTTTCCCCTTCTTTCCGTCCCCCATATTTCGATGGGGGTGTTTACTCGATCCACTCTTTATAACATATTTCCTTCTTTCCATCCCCCCCTTTCATGCATGGGTGTTTACTGAAGCATCCTATTGGGATTCATGTGCATCATCCCCTTTTCCATAAAAAACATATTTATCCACAAAGGGATTTATTCAATTTCTCTTCCATCACTGTTGAATGATTTATTGCGCTCAATAGAAAACTCAACAATATAACCTTCTTTCACATGCTCAAAATATAAATCGATTACTTTGGACCACTTATTATACATAGATATAATCCTATTGACAACATCTTGGTCCCAAGACAATGATTCTTAAGTTCCCCATACAAATTTAATATCTATATATCTCTTTGTACACTCTTGTGATAAACAAGGAAACTTAGCAAATAAAATTTCATGTAAATTCATATAGATGTACCTTTTTTTCCAATGATCGAGGTTGATATATTGGTTATTGACATCTTGTTCTGAAAACTAATCCTCCTTCTTAGAGAGATACTCTTGTACCTACTTCTTGGAAGGTTTCCACCTCATTTCCTTCCTTCAACATGCAATACAAAACCTTCATATCCAAGCAATGAAACCAATAGGTTGCTTGAGTGCAAGGTTCAAACCCAGGGTTCGATAAGATTGATGAACAAGTACCCTAGATGTGCTGACATATTCAATATTTAAGGATTGATTAACTTCTCACCTCAGATGCCTTCAGAATAAAAAATACCATAGGTTTTGTGCAAGGTGTGAAGGAATGGAACATGCAATAAACATTCATCATGTAGCCATGCTTTCATTCATAATTACCATAATATTACTACATGGAATAATATCGAAGAGGCATACATTCAAATCAAGAGTAATCTTATGTAGAGATAAATGTGATCTAACCTTTATTAATTAAAATAAAGGGCATTCAAATACATTTCAACACATCAAGGATTAATCCTTCTCAAGATGCCTTAAAAGAAAAATAGAGACAATCCATTCACATAGATATCCTTTCTCTGTCCTATTCATATACATAATATCTCTGAACATAGGAATTTTCATGAAGTGAAGTACAACTCTAGCCAATCTAAAGCTCACATAAAATTCTCTACTAAAATTCGCCTCTAGTGAAAAAAATACCAACCATTACATATCCTCATGTATCTCCCATATGTCCCATGGAATGTGGAAATCATAACAACCTTGCCAAATCACCCACAACGTCAACCAGGATCAATTAGGTTGTTACGAAAAATGGTTAAAATCATTGAAGATATTTGAGGATTTGGCATGCATGGAGTCTCTTTAAGTCATTGAGAATAGTACAAAATAGGTTGGTTCACATATTATATCCTTGGTTGGTGTAGGTGCAGGCACTCAAATTGTCGATGAAAAATGCATATTCTTGGGTGCACATGTATTGTTGACTTATAGTGCATGTAGTTTCTACAAAACCTTAGGGTTCCAACACTAGTTCATCTTATAACCACTTAAATAATATCTTCAATTTTTTCATTAGATCCATCAGAAACCTGCAGCATGGATTCTTATGGCATGGAAATCAACCCAAAAAGAAGTGGGCTCTAGTCGGCTGGGACAAGCTTTGCAAGCCCAAAGCTCTAGGAGGATTGGGACTCCGTGACCCAGGAAAGCTCAATCAAGTTATGGGTGCCAAAATGTGGTGGAGATGGCTAAATCATCCCACAATATTATGGGTGAAAATCTGGAAACAAAAATATGCCCCAAAAACCTAGGCAGACCAACTAATCAGACACAATGATCAAATCCAGGGTTTTAACATTTGGAACACAAACTGGAAAAACAGATCGTTAGTTCAGAAGCATGCTTTATGGGATATTAGAAACAGGGAAAGTGAACTTTTCTGGTAGGATTCTTGGCAACAACAAGCGCCTCTAAGTGACCTGGTAGAACTCAACCCCCTTAGGTAGGCACTACACCAAGACACCTTCTGATGGCTGAAAGATCTATGGAGAACCTATGACAGGAAAATGTCATGGAAACAATGGAAAATAACAACCCTAGAGCTACAGCTCTCAAGGTAAACGGATCTACAAGCCTAGAAATACTACGCAAGCCATAGGAAAATACCCATGCTGGAAGGTCTGGACATTCTCAGATGGGGGTACTCCACCATAGGTAATTTCTCAAAGAGGATTACTACCTGTAAGAGAAATACTAGAATCATGACAAAGAGAGTATTTGGGGTAAGGTATGGAACTCCTCACTCTGACCCAAAGTTTCCACCTTTTTGTGTCTCACAGTTCAAAACTGCATCCTCACTTGGGATAACCTCAAAAAAAGGGGCTTCATCAACCCCTCAATCTGCACCTTATGCCAACAACTAGAGGAGACGATGGAACACCTTCTCAATATTTATCACTACAACCAATGGATTTGGCATCAAGGATCTCAATCAATGCACCGACCGAACTGAAATAGAAACAACATTACAGATACCTTAGAAAATTGGGACTCACTCTACTTCAAAAACCCTATTCTTAATCGTATCTGACAACTCCTCCCAACCTTCAATATCTAGAAAATATGGAAAGAAAGAAATAAAATAATCTTCCACTCAATGGCCTCCCCACCTACCCTAACTTTGGAAAGAATAGCCACGCTAATCTGAGAAACAATCAGAAGAAAACCTTCGTCACCGGAGGACCTGAATTGCAGTCTGGAGGAGAGATTCATTTTCCAAAATTGGAAACTCATTCTGAATGACCATCCCACTGTGACTGTGACCAGCCGCCAACCCAGCAGCCCAACTGCCTGGACCCCCCCTCCAATTAGATTTATAAAGATAAATTTTGATGGAGCTTCCAAAGGGAATCCTGGACTAGTTGGTTTTGGGGAAATTCTTAGGAACTCAAATGGCAAAATTGTATACCTTGTAGGAGGCTGCATGGGTTAAAATACAAACAATGCCACTGATGTCACAGGCCTCTTAAGAGGCCTCCAAGAAACAATAGACAACCACCTCCACAAGATCATTATGGAAGGGGACTCTCAGATCATCATCCAGCTAATAACCAAAATTCTCCATGGGGAAAACCCACGGAAAATTTCACCCAGTTGGAGACTCTCGAGAGTTTTGGAGGATTTTGGATCCCTCCCGTGTCCTAATATTACCATCATTCCCTCTCATGTGAAACAAGAATCATACAAAGTAGTGGATTTCCCAGCAAATGAAGGTGTTACAACCGATATGGAACATATCTACTGGGAGGCCCAATCTTCTTCATGTACTGATCTCTCAACCCGATTTCAAGCCCTTTCTAATAGGGAATTACTAACCCCAGATGGGGTGACACATTGTGCAACAAGGCCATGCAGTCTGGAGCCTGTCCTGGCCATAAATAAGGGTCGCCAACACCCATCCTCTTACCATTAAGGATGGGAGAAATCCCCAACATGCGACCTCATACCATGAGACCTCTCACTCGTGTGAGGAGTTCAGATGTACAAATAATTAAGGAGGGAGACTTAATGGAGGTGACCGTCACATCCAAACTCCCATATATCAACAAACTTTGCTATGGCATCACCCATTTCAATATCGACCCACACCAACCAAGCTATTTTGAGCTCTGGTGCAATTATAGGAATACCACCATCATTTTGTCCATAGCACTTCACATACCCATGCCAAGAGAAAGAGGGAAGCCTCGTAGGGGATCCTATTGGTATACCTTTGCTGCTCATTAGAAGAGACATCAACAGTTTGAATGAGTGTTGTCTATGGCCCGAATGCAGCTCGTCTACAAAGAAAGAAAAGCCAGGACACCTCCCATGGCATATGTGGAGGAGGTCTTTCCGAAAGATCCAATTCAGGCTCCTCCAAAACACCTCCTCTTTACTATACCTGATAATTAGAAACCTCCAAGATGCTTCATGGGAGAGACCACCATGGATGCCACTGGGGTGCAACAAAACCACAATAGTAGGGAAGAATAGATGGAGGTGTTTCCCACCTGCTACATTGAAGAGGATAATCCAGAGCTGCTAGACTCAGAGGAGGTTGCCGGTGTAGAAGAACACTTCTTGGGCATTGATGACGATAATGCTAAGGGGGAACAGGCAGGGTCACAGGGACTGGAAGTGGCCATGGAGTAGTAGAGAGGGAACGCGACAAGCGAGGCCATAGATACCAGAATAGGTGGTGAATCGAAGGAGTCATGGCATAGCCCCCATGCCACATCCCATATCCACCATGCAGGAATCGTGGCGTGTCCAACCACCATTCTTCCACCTAGAGCACATTGATCTGATGTTTTACTTGAGGAGTCAGGTGGTGGACCAGGTCCACTGGGTCATCATCATCAGCCAACACATTGATATGTTATATGACACATACTCCAACATGCCAGCAGGGCAGATATTCTCGACATGTGTGCAACCTTTTGTGCTGCCAACTAGAGCGGGAATGTAGGAGGATGATGCTAACATGGACACCTCATAGGCCATCGGGTAACTGTTTTCATTAATGTTTCTAGTTAGAATTTTAGTTTTGGTTAGAGCTATGGCTCTGAAACTGTTAGAATTCAAACTTTCTTTGTTTTCAAGATCTCTAGTTCATTTTCAAACCAGGGGTTGCCATCTGCCTTGGTTTTCCATGTGCAGGACAAATGGCCTACTATTTTTTGACATGGACAACATAGGCTTCCAGTTGTTCCAGTTTTTTTTAATCCAATGGGACAACTGGAATACCAAGAATATTTGTATATTTTGGTAGCTAATACAATAGGATCCGCCTCTCTTTTTTTACTTAATATATATATATATATATATTCAATGTTTTGTATATATTTTTTTTGTTTGTTAATTTGTGCGGGACCTGTTGGCTACGCGATTAACCTGTGGCTTGAGAAACTAGGACTCAGGGGCATCTAAGCCGTCAAAATCACCCGGGGATTGCACCCGGCCTGAGCCACACCAACCCTTAACATGGTTGGATTTTTTGTCCCTGCAGGTTTCGAACCGATGACTTTAACAACACGGAGTGGCTTAACAACACACTCTGTCACCGACTGTCCTACACCTCAGGGACTTCAATGTTTTCTATATTAACCACTTGTATTATGTTATTTTTTTCACGAGAAGATCAACATCAACTTGTCTTATTACATGTTTATAATATTTGTTTTTAACGTTACCTTTCCTTTTCAACTCAATGTTTCCTTGAGTGATTATATTAATTGATCTTTCATATTGTTTTTGTTGTGAAAATAAACAACTCAATCATTTAGAGATGTTAGTTATTAATTTAATTCGTATGTAAATTGTGCACTTTCCACTTCAATATTTTGATGTGGCATATTTTATTTTAACAAATTATTCAACATTAACATGTTTTGTTTTTATATTCATTCAATATTTTGTAGATAATCATGTGAATGTTTTTGAATATTTTGACTGATAGTTTTTAATTGTGTTCCTTATTTACCCATGTTTGAGATACGAACTATCTAACAGTAACTTGTAGATGCTTTTTTTTCACCATAATTTTAGGGTATAAGATATTGTTGATGATGTACCCTAGAATTATTCATGAAGAGTTGAACTTGCAATATATCATCTTGTACAAAACAATAAAAATAACACATTTAAAAAATCAACAAAAATCTACAATGTAGTGACTTTATTAACCATGTTCCTTTCCCTTTCCTTGCTCTTTATTCAATTCATTTCCCCCAAAATATGAAAATCCACAATTCTAACATCATGTTTATAAAAAATCCATTCATTGTCATTTTTTGGAAATAAACTATGTAAATGTTTATGAAATATCCAATGTTTCAAGTGGACAATCCACCCATCATCAGAGATAGTAAAACATTTGTGATTAGAAAAAAGCATGCTCGAGAATATATATAGTATGTTAAAATGATTATCCGTTCATAAAGCAACATTGTGAAAAGGGGGTTGAAATAAAATCAATTAAATTAAATTAAATATCAAATGGATGTTATAAATATATTAGGAATAAGAGATGGTGTGAGTCAATAAATAAATGTTGTGAATAATACTAAAATAATCTTATTTAAATTAAATTAATGTAAAGGTAACAAATTTTGACTAAGAGAGGGAAATAATCAATATTTAAATGATTAAATTAAATTAATATCAACATGACATATTTTGACTAAGAGAGATCAATAATCAATATATAATTCATGGGGAAGGAGAAAGGATAAATGACATAAGGAATTATAAAAAGGGGGTGAAAAGAATAAATGAGATGAAACCCTAAATTGAAGCCAAGGATAATGATAACCAAAAACTTGGAAGAGAGTTACTCTAGAACAATATTAAAGGAAAAAAAATAATGAGAGGAGAATGAAGGGAATAACGACAACTATCAATACCAGAGGAATAGAGAAGGATAGACCAAAAGGATTTACAATGACTAGATAGGGGATTATTGATCGACGCGTTATAACGTCAATTAGCACCATTAAAGCATTGATGCTCTTTTGGCCTAACCCCTATCCTAGTTATAAACAATTATTCCCCATAACTCCTTGATATATTATAAAAAACATTATTTTGGAATAAGTATGAACTCTAGAAGTTATGTAGCACATGTATACGCGGGCTATTGAAGGAACATTCACATACATGCTAATACATGATAAAAAATATATAATTATGCCTAACTAAATGTTGATTTATGGATTTGGTTAGTTTCCTAACTCCTTTTACCGGTACTCAACAATCTCTAACCAACTATATACCACATAAAAGTAGAATTTACATCAAGGAGAAAGGGAATGATACTTTGTGCATCAGAGAAAACACATATCTAATTATCCTCATTGAGTATGTAAGCCCATACATATACTTGTTGCTGCTATTTTTTTGAACTTGAAACCCTTGTTTCTAGCTTCTTCTTGCTCAACAACCTATATGAACAACAGTCTTCCATATATTCTCTTTGGGTCCATGGTCAATCTAAAGTAAAAAACAACCCTACAGTAGGAGCTTGGGTGGAGGAACCTGATTTTCTTTCAATAGGGAAGCATCGCACCGAAAAGGTAAAATATATAACCACCTAACTATCATTCATTAATAATATAGAAACTCATTCCTTAGATGTTTATTATATTGGTTTGATTTAAATTCACAATTCTTTCATACATGCTTCATAGAATACTAATTTCCTTGTTCATTCCTTTTTTTTCATTGAATTAATGGGTAGTTATTAGTATAACTAACACTCTACATAGGTTTTAATGTTTAAGGTTCTTGCATGAGAGGAGCTATTGGAGAAGAACTAAAGGATTTTGACACTCGAGAATGACATCAACCATACAACTCATGGTGAGTTAACCCTTCTCTTCCTATAAATAGTTAGTTATTTCCTTTGAATTCAGTTATAATATCTTGGTTAAGTTTTATTTAAGGAATTTTCTTTCTGTATGGTCATTAGTATGCAACAGTAAACCCATTATTGTAGGGGATTTTTCCTTGAAAGGAGAAGTGGAAACCATACTAGGGATCTTTCCCAGGTGGGATTATTTTGGGATTTTTTTTTGTGTTTCGTTGGTTTAATTCTTTTATTTTTCTTCAAATCGTTGCTTGATACTTAGATTAGTGACTTACAATTGTTTAAGTCTTTTCTTTTTTCATTTGATCCATTTATGTTGGATCTTTTCATCTCTTTTTGAATCTTCTAGGGTATATATGAGCTCTGTAGTTAACACAATCACATACATTTGTGTCTCCTAGTTAGGATAGATGTGTACATACGCAATATGCATTTAGCATAGGCACGTACATCTACATAAGAAGTATTTTTTCAAATATTTTGTGGTCTGAGGATGTTTTTCTAGGTGTATGGGATCTCTTTTGGGACTTTAAGTGTAATGTTCCCAAGCCAATTTTTTTCTTGGAAACACTAACTAACCACTGAATTGATTTTTAATTGTTGTGTATGCAGGTTAGCCATGCACATTTCGGCCTTAGGGTTTATTCAATTATTCAGCCACAACTTATACAAGAATCATTGTAACATATGAAGATCTTCAACAATACACAAGATAGGAACCAAAAACAAGATCTGAACTTTATTATAAGAAAGAAAGCACCTGATACAAATAGAGAAGCATATATGGAATATATTCAGATGGATTCAAGACAATAATAAGAGTTGCATACAAAATTCTCTCGGAGATACAAATCAAGCCTCCCAAAGGCTGCAAGAGAAGATGAACGCTCTACTAAAAAACTAGGGTTTAGCCTAACCCTCAAGCTTGCTGGTACGGCCTGGTGAAGACAATGGAGACCAAGGGTTCAGACCTCCTGAAGATGAAGACCTACATATGTTGTTCAACTCCTCCCAATGATAGATCAGGGAAATGATAGCCTCCTCCTGAAGTATGGAGCCCAAACACTGAAGCCTCCTCCTCAAACTGTAGAAACCCTAAACTAGTACGGCCCTCCTAAAACCCTAAATATGGCCAATAATTCAGCCTAGCTAAATATTGGCTCTGAATCCCCTAAAACATTCTAGGATGATATATCCAGCAATTACAAACCCCTAAGAGAAGTCTCAAGGTCAGATCTGGCCTATGGCCTCCTAGATCTGAAAAACACTAAATCACCAAATCATCCTCTATCCCCCAAAATTGTCCCAACCTACAGAATATGATAGGGACATGATAACTCCTCAAAGAAGCCTCCAAACTGATGATAAAGAGCCTGCAAGAAAAACCCTAATGCTAAAATCTCCCAAAGCTTCTTCAATTGGCTAGATCAAACTTCTCTTCAATGATTGGTGTGCCCCTGTTGGAAAACCCTAACTGGTATGGCCCTGTTGATCTTCCCAAATAGGTGAAGGATGTAGAATGGTGTGGGTGGATTATTTCATCCCCGATACCAAGTTTGGAACAAGTGAGTGGGATCTTTCACCACTGAGTTGTTCTCTATGGTTTGTAATATCGAAACCCTCAAAACTGTATGCTCAAGAGCATCAACAAGCAAATACCAAATATCCAAGATGAAATGAGAGGTGCGCCCTAGCCTTCTCTTTATACTTTTTTATGTTTCCCTATTGAGTTAAGATAACCCCGAGGGTTAAATCCTAACTCAACCTCCAACACTTCTATTCCTTCATTGAGTTACCCTTTTTACTCTTTTTACCTTTTCACCAAGTCAACTTAAAAATATAACATTAGTTTGGTTGACTTTTCCCCTTTGTGTGAGACTATGGTCTAGTGGGGATGCCTAGACCACTAAGTCTTCCCAAACCTCTTCATCAAGAGGTGGGGGACATTACATTAAGAATGTATTTATATTTCCTGTTGATTTCTGTAGTAGTTTTTTCTTACTCTAATAGAGAAAACAAAAGTTTTTTGTGCTTTAGATTTGTGGATCATTTGCAAGTTTTTTAGGGTAGTATGAGAAGTTTTTCCCTAATATATTCTTGTCTAAAATAATTTTTGTTGTTGTTCTTGGCAAATATTTATAGTTACGGGTCATTTTTCCCTTCTTTTTGTTGTTTCTTGATGGTTTTAACCTGAAAGTTTATTTTTCAAATCTTTCTTGTTTCTTTTATCTTTTAAACAAGAAAAGAAAAATGTGTAGAAAGTATACTTTAGTATTATTTCTTAGTAATTCCTAGTGTTTCACTGGAAATAAAAATTTTGCAATGTTCTTTTTTTATTTTAGTGCTTGTTAGTTGTCAAAGAAGAAAAATAGAATTTTCTTTTTCGTTTTCATAGTTTTGAGGAAAGGAAGTCCATAATTTTTCAGTTGCTTTGCATTTAAAAAAAAAAATCACATTAGTAATGCATATCATCTTAAAAGGAAAACTGTATGTCTTGCAAATCATAAAAAGAAAGTGTTTGTTTTTTGTTTTTGAAGCATTTTACACTCATTTTTTCAGTGAAGAACAACATTTTTCATTTTATGTTCTTAAGTTTATTTTATGTTGATTCTTTCAAAACACCATTTAGTTTCATATGTCTCTCCCTCTGAGTAAATAAAAGTCTCTATAAAATGAACAATTAATTAAAATTAGCTAGACATTTCCATTTTTAGGGTCAACAAACTAGCTTAGGCGATGTCCCTGGTTTAGGTTGGAGAGTTAATTCTCCAAGGATAAAAAAGCCACTTTGGAGTCTTAGATAGGGAGCACAAAATCCAATTGTCATATTGGTATAGTCAGGAGGATATTATAACATAGGATTTAAAAATGAGTTCGCATGAAGGAGAGCACGAGAGATAAACCCTCCAAAGCTTGATAAAACATAATGGAGATATCATATTGTGTGGGTCCTGTCAGTTCCTTTACCTTTGTGAGAGGACACGGTTTTGAGGCTTCGGGATTTGTTACCCTTACCATACATTCCATCCTAACTATCAATTGTTCCCCCCAGATCTTGAATTGGAGTTGGTGTCCTTATTAGTTGTTCCTTAGAATGTTAGAGGTGAATCAGGACGGTTTCCCATGGTACATAGAGCAGACATCATATCACACTTCTCAATACCTCTAGAGGGTGCCCCATGAAGCTTTTGTTCTTTCACCAAGAATGGATGGTTAGTGAAGGTTGGGGTAACTTCTTATTACTCATTTATTCACTGGTTCACAAGATTCAACCAAGACAAGCCTTCATCCATAGGGTCCTGTTGATCTAGAATATTTTTATATAGCCTTAAGTTCAACCTAATGAGGATATGAATCCCCTTGCATTTTTATAGAGGTGGTACTCCTCGTGTTCTTATGATTCCAAGAAAATAAAATGAAACAAAATAAAATCCAAGAAGGACCAGAGTGTATATTTACTTTCAAATTGAAGGAAAACAACAACTAATATTTGGGACAAAGTGTTTTATAGGAAACACATAAGTATAATATTTACAATGGGAATAGATTAGTATGCATACATAATATAAAGGAATGATATATGCATCACAACATTCATCACAACATTTAACAATACCAAAAATAGAGATAATTGGGAATGGACCGCAAATAAAAGAGATCTTTAAATTATCATTCCATAAAGAACCAAAAATATTATGACAGGTACAACATTTGGCAAATCAAGATTCTAAGAAAATTCTTTGAGAATATAGTAATGTAATGTCCCAAATATCTTTCTGGGTGTCTAAAAAATAATAATCAGTCTTTAATACAAAATTAAATGTCTTTAAAAAAGAAAAAATGCATTATCCCTTGAAATATAACTGGTATTGGCTCCCGGATACCATAAAATGAAAACATCTGGAAGATTAAATAAGGAAAACCAAGAATCAACCTAAATCCCACATAATACCCAGAAGAGAAAGGAAAGATGAAAAATGATTGTAGGATAAAATGGAATGAGGAAAAATTGAAAGGATAGAGTTTATGTTCAACTCATTGTAATGGAGAAAATTATCATCTTTCACTTGCATGCATATGGCTCCTTTATAGATACATGTTGTGGTTGAGGTGGCATAAATGCTCAAACTATTTATTGAGGTAGTCAGGGTTTGCCTTTCTAGAAATTTACCTGATTCCTTTTCAGAGTAAAACACATTTAATTAATATTTCATTGGATTATCATTAATGACTTATCTCATTGAAGGTCGTGCCTCCAAGTAGGTCCCACTTATTCCTTTAATAAACTTTATTTTCGAATTTTCAATTTGATTCCCTTTAATAAAGGTGGACCATATTTTGATTTTTTTTGTAATATAGTTTCCCTTTAAACTAATATAAATGTTCTATATTATATATTGATCCTTTCATATTTATATCGAGTCCTTCTGAGTGCAATTTCGATCATGGATCTCAAGATATGAGATCATGAAGTTCAGTTGTCAAACAGATTTATCAACAAGGCATAAAAATGTTGCTTAATTTTCTTTAAATTTTTGAGAAAAATATGGTAATTTTCAACTCTTTAAGCCCATTGCATCATCTTCCTCATTGAATTACCATTCCAACGAGGTAAATTTTTCCCCAAACGGACACAAGTATCTTGAGTTATGGCTTCCAAAAATTTGTCGCTCAACAACCGTTCATTTAACTCAGGGGTTAATTTTATCCCTTGATCTAATTTCTTCCAGTCCATTAAAATTTTGAATTTTTCCTTTAAAATTATATCCCACATGCATTTTGTTCAATATTTTTTAAGTGTTTATAATGAGAATTTTATCATAGTACTCATGCAGAACAAAGAAGACTATGAAGACTTTGGTGTAGCTGTCGTGCCTTAGGAAAATTTCATGAATTTGTAAACATTTGATGACCAAATCAACATCTAGTCATAGACCAATCAATTCCCATGTCATCTCCATGTGTCACCCGTGAGTTGGTCCATGTCATCGCCACATGTTCTTATGGTATTGATCAACCTCACTGCCACATGTCATTTGAAGATATGTCCATGTCACTGCCACATGCCCTAGTATGGTACATCCATGAAAAGGGACAAGAAACACATGATAGGAAATAGTATTTAAAAAATAAATGTAGGGTTTTTGGAGTTATGGGAATGCAGAGGTAAAGGATGTAGGTGAGAGGATAAAAAATAGTAAAAATTACTAAGTATGAGGTGAAAAATGGGAATGGAGAGTGCATATTATTCAATGTGGAGGAGTGAATGTGTGGACCTATGAACATGGATATGATGAAGAGTAAGGAGATCCACTCCAAAAAGATAAATATGGATAAGTATGAAAATAAATGAAAAGTGAAAAGTAAAAATTGAAAAGTCAATGTGGATCTGTGGACTTGCGGACCTGGAGACCTGTTGATCTAAAAGCCTATTTTATGGTTGTAAGGTCAACTTCATGAGGATATGAATCCCCATTCATTTTTAGAAAGGTGGTACTCCTCTTTTTATTATGATTCTAAGAAAATAAAATGAAACAAAACAAAAGTCTGAGAAGAACCAAACTTAATATTTACATTCACATTCAAGGAAAACAATGGATTCAAAGATTTTGGGACTAGGTTTATTTGAAAAGAAACTCATGTGTACAATATTTAAAATATATAAAATGAATAAAAAATATAAAGAACTGATACGTCCATCATAACATTCATTAGAAAATTTAATGATACCACAAATAGAGAGAACAAAGAATGCATTGGAAATAAAAGAGAACTTTAAATTATCATTACATAAAGTGCCAACAATATTATGATAGATAAAACATTTGGTAACTCAATCTTTTGATCAAAGTCTTTGAGAACAAAATAATGTAATATCCCAAGTATATCTCTTGGAGTCTCAAAAATAATAATGAGTCTTTAAATACAAAAACAAATATCTTTAAAGAAAGTAAAAAAACATTCTCCCTTCAAAGAGGATTGGGATTGTCTCCCGTAGACCATAAAATGAAAAGACCAGGAAGATGAAAGAAGGACAACCAAGAATTAGCCTAAATCCCACATAATACCGAGAAGATAAAGGAAATATGACAAATGATTGTAGCAGAAAATGGACTAAGGGAAAACCAAAAGGATGGAGTTTATGTTAGAGTCATTGTAATGGAGAAAAAAAACTGTTTTCACTTTCTTGTAGATGACTCTTGTATAGGTACATGCTTTTGTTGAGGTGGCATAATTTCTCTAACTATTTCTTGATTTTCTGGTTCAGTAACTTTGATTAATGTCTTTTTCAACCATTCTACAATGTGTTCTATTAAAGGGACCACAATAATTTCATGTTTAGTTTTAATCTCAAATAACTACCTTTTGAATTCCCTCAGATCTAGCTCTGATTGATGCAAACATGATTTTAGGGGCTAAATTTCTCCATTGGGCTAATTTCCATGGTTTTTCCAAAAAAAAGATTCACCAATTTCCATTTATTATAAAAAGGATTTTCCCAAATTCTATAGAAAAAAATTATTTTACCTTAAAAATCACCAAAATTTTATAGAAGCTATATAAAATTCTTAGAAATTTGAATATTTTTACAAAATTATCGCTAAACATTTTACATTTTACATATTAAGGACAAGTAATATTAGCCCAAGTTTCTACATTTTAATATAAGTTTTCATCCTTAAAATCATCCCTGGATTGATGCAATGTGTTGTTTACCTAATAATTTATGTTGATATACTGTACTAACCATATTTCAACTTCATCCTCATAAAATTCTATAGTTTCGGTAAATTCGTTATCCCAAACAACTTTTAGTGCTTTAATTCTTCTCATTAAATATTCTTTGGTTGAGATAATGGTATCCATAAATAAATTAGGACCACTTAATTTATTGGCAACTAACACGCTTAAGAAATATATCACTCTTTCCATTCGTTAGGGCCTCAGTTTCATCTATCATTTCTCTTAAGTCTTTAATTCTCCTTCACCAACATGCATTAATATGCTTCATATGGTAAGGAGAAGGAAGATTTGTTCCTTTCTCTGGGCTTAATTTAAACTTAAGAATTTGGCCAAAAATGTGTTTACAACTTCCTTGAAAAATAATTGATCATTTTCCAAATATTTCTGCAGATATTCTTTGAAATTATCTATTCTGGAGGAAGAGCTAGAAATACTTTGAGCAAGCTCCCGAATTTCCTGAATTATATCAAGCCTTTTTTGTATTGTGTCACCAACATATTTTGTTACGACCTACAATAAAATTGATTAACCTTTGTATTTTGTAATTCTTTTGGATATCTCCTCCAATTTAAGTATATGTTGCATAGAACTTAAAGGTTCTAGAAACAATTGTGCTGGTACAAAAGAAAATTCTAATTCTTTCACCCTTTTTTTTAGTTCAAATTCTCTCTTTCCATTTTTTCAATTGATTGTTTTAATGCATCTCTAGTAGCTCCATGAAAGTATGCAATTTTAAATGGTGCTACTCTATCCAAGTCAATCAAAGATTTCCATTGTTCAGATGACTTATTATTCTTGGTATTAACTTTTTGTAGCAATGATTTTTTAGTTTCACGATTGTAGGTCGTGTGGTGTAGAGTGACAAATTCATCTTCAAATATCTCAGGATCCTAAGTCCTAATAGCGTCAACTATTTCTCTCATATCTAATAGCCTTTGCAAGGACTATTCAGGTTCATCAATGATCTCATCCATGTCCATCGCACATGGAATTTCCTAGACTCCCGATGCGTTTATTTCCACTGATGATGTATTTATTTTTCCTTTTATAGGGGTGTATGCAACATATTTTTTCTCAAGGTTTTTCCTTGGTGTATATTTAGCTCCATTGTTTCTTGAGCCTCCAATTGGTGTTTTTGTGGTATCCATTCCACTGGTTCTTCTCTTCATTTTCGATGGAGTGCTTCACTGATATGTTTCCGATTAGTTAGGGTTTTGGTTTGTTGTTTATCTACCATGTTGTTTGTGTACTTCATTTTTTCTATCTACTTCTCCTAAATTGTTGGAATTTTGGTAGGACGTTAGTTCCTGAAGATCCAAATTATCTCCACCACCTTCTTGAAACTTCTCAACTCTGAGGAAGTGTGAAGAATACCCCTCTAAATACATATGTGTAGTGAATTTGTTATCTAGTTCAAAACCTTCAACAAGGTTGGATTCCTTTAAAATCATATATTCATGTTGTCTCACCAACTCATTCAAGTGAGTTATATGTTTAATGCTGCAATACCCAATTTTCCATTGCAGGGGTATACGATGTATTTTCCCTTTGTCATGGAAGAATCATGACCATGTTTTTTATTGCATTCATACTTATCCAAAAAGGAGTTTATCTGATGTATAAAATGGTAAGAGGAAAGGTTTCTCCTTACTACCAAGTATTCTAATTATAATGAACCCTTTGGAAAACTCATGAATCCCTTTTCTAGTGAAAAACAAAGTTGCCTCTAAGGATAGTCTTTATGTGCTCTGTCTGAATATTAACCTTTTGAACTCTAAGGTGAAATCATTATGGATTGGGTAGAAACTGTATTTCTCTTTAAGTCTATACAAATTTGAATTCCACGCATAAATTGGTTCTAACTTAAAATCCACATGTTTTTTCCGAGGAAAATCTTCAAAAACATGGCCATAAGAAATGTGGAAAATGAGGTAAGAAACCATATAGAATTTATGGGATTTTTGAGTTTATTCAATTGGAAACAAATCTCTCTTGAGATGATATAACCCCAAATGATGATATATTTTTCATGCAAGGAATAATGCATGACATATATAACATTTCTTATTACAAACATAGTAGATTCCAAACCGATAATGCAGGAAAATAGACAAGGAAATTCTCTCTACAGGTATTTTAGAAAATTTACCTTGATTATTGAAATATTAGGGTTAGAGGTTGGATCTTCCAAATAGTTTCTCAACAATATGTTCCCCCCCTTATGCCGCTTCAAAAATTCATCATCTCCCTCACTCTTGAATCACATAGTTGGTTCAGGGAGTCGTAAAAATTTAGAAAATTTTGAAGGAACTATAGAAATGGCTTGATGGACTTTTATTTGAATTATTCTCTGTCTTGAAACAGATTTATCTACACACCATTGAATAATCTATTTCATATGTTGAGTCAAATTAATCCACAGGATCCACTCTTGGAGATGACCTTCCAACCATAAACAATGTTGACAAGGGATCGATGAATGCTTCTCTAAGGACTCTACCGACAACTTATGAGAAATCAGATTCTTTGGGTTCTGTGGGGAGTATGGTCGCAAGGATGAAACTTAAAGGAATATATTTCATATCAGTTACCTCCGGAACACATCCTTTCGATGTTATTCTTGAGCTCCAAATTAGGTCCATCTTCTTCTTTGTTGGAGGAAGAGACTATAGTACTTGTACTTGTATGCCCTGTACCACTGGAATTTTTTATCTTTGTGACCCAATGTGTTCATTGTATCTCCAAAAAATTCTTACCTCTTCTTACTTGACATTTTTTCCTCTTTTTACAAAGGTGGCGCTATTGTCGATACTTATAGGTTGGCATTTTTATTTTATTTAAATTCCACTATGTACTTACTTGGTAACTCAATCAACTATATATCATGCTTTAAATGTCATTATGTTTTATGAAAATTGGATTTGTTTAGACCCTTAATCGATGCATTGTGCATTAATAATGACATTATTCTTTTATGAGTGGGAGATGATGTGGAGGGGGTAACTAATTTGATAGGAAATGATGATGTGATGGTATGAGGGATGGAAAATTCTAATTATGGAGGTGTAAAATGATGTATGGTAAATGTTAAGAGTATAACACATAGTTGCGGAGTTATGAAAATAAATGCTTGTGAAACAATCTTTGGGAAAGCGTAACAATGCCCAAATTGAAATTGATAATATGGTTTAAGTGTTGGGAGAAATGTAGACTTGCAGACATGCAGAGCTATTAGCAATGGAAAAGTGATGGGGAGTAAGGAAATCATCTTCGTAATGAGAAATATGACTAAGTATTAAAATATGTGAAAAGTGGAAAGTGAATGCAGACCTGCAGACTTACTAAGGTGGAGACCTAAGAAAGAGTCCAGGGATGGTAAGTAGTTCCTCATCCACATCACTTGAAATTGACTAAGTACACAAATAAAATAAAAGAGAAAACACAGTAAATTGTTTTGGTGAGTAAGGGGTTGTGGACCTAGGTAATTAAAACATAGTTTAATAATTGTTATGCATCTTTGTAGCCACATTTCAAAAAATGACTAAGTTCTTGGAAATTTTTTGATGTAAAAGAAAAGAGAAAAGTAGGCTAAGAAAAGTGTAACATAAATCTTAATAGTAACTACACAATAAAACTAGAATGGTCAAAAAATGGATCAACCAGACCCAAGAAATCTTTTAGGGATGGTATGTAGCTCTGCATATGTATTTCTTGAATTTGGCTAAATGTTGGAAGATTAAAACTTGGTAAGTGTTGGGGAAGTATATAATGGATTTACGTGAAATATGGTACATGAAAATAAGAAACTGGAAATGAAATATGAAATATGGGAAAAGAAAAATGAAAAAATGGAAAAGAAAATGTAAAAGAATTATGAGAATGAACTAGAAAATGGAAATAAATTATGGGAAAATGGAAATGAATTATGGAAATGAACATAGAAATTGTGAAAATATAGAAAATGAAAATAGGAAAAGTAAAATGGTAAATGAAAATGAATTGTGGAAATAATGTGGAAATGAATTATCAAAATGACTAAGTTGTGGGTATTATCAAAATGACTAAGTTGTGGGTATTATCAAAATGAACTAAGTGGATAATTAAAATGAAAATAGGCCAAGTATGGAAATGGGTTAAGTATGGAAATGGTTAAATGTGGAAATGGTTAAGTATGGAGATGGTTAAATGTAGAAATGGTTAAGTATGGAGAATAGTGAGGAGGTAGAGTAGAGTGGAAAGAAGGAAAAATGTCTAAGTATGGGACAAGGCCATTTTGCGAGTCACAAAAGTGAGAGGGTCATTCTAAAGAACGTGGGACTGAAGATGTGTGGACCTAGAGATGTATGGAGAAAGGGTGAGGAGGCATGAACCAAAACAAGAAATACAAATAAAGGAAATGGGGTGAGTGATCTCGCAAAGAAAATGAGACTAAGCATTGTTCCATGAATCTAATCGAGGTTCCCAGAAAATCTTAGTTCCGATAAAAATTAATTGTATTGCACATGGAAAATGTTCTCTTCGGGTGATCAGAAAAAAATGGGTATATTGAGCATACAAACTCGGATTTTGAACCAAAAAAATGCATGGAAAAACTAGGATTGAGGGATACACAATGCAATGATAAATTTTTAAAATTTCCTCCATCTCATACAAATGTTTTTTTTATTATTCCAAGAGAGGGAAATATAGGGGATAAAATTAGATGATCAACATCCAGCACCAACTGTGGGATAGAGAGCCCTTCTGGGCTATTGAGAATCCAAAATCCTAGTTTGGTTTCCTTCTCCATTGGGCTATGGAGTCATATTCAAACATTTCCTCCATTTAGCAAATGATTTATTGTGCAAAATTTTGACTGCAAAAACAAACTATGTACAAACCAAATCTACCTACCCTATGGTACCTGAAGGAAAGTGACACTTTTAGGTGTAGGTAGAGTTCCAATGGAGCCATTCAAGTATCCAACTGATCTGTGGAATGAATTTCATAATTAGGGAACATATCAAAATTGATACCAAAGAATCAAGGGCACACTTAAAGTGTGTTGGAGAAACATTGAACGAGATGTGATAAGAATCTAATGGCATTGCTTGGCCAATAATTCCTTTAAACCATGTTTCAATATAATCAATTCTTTGTTTCTCAAGAATGCTACTATCTTGGGTTGAATGAGGAGTTTCTAAATTGAAAACAATTTCATAATTTTCCATATCATTGACCACGTCCAAGATTATTTATTTATCAACAATGTCTTGAAATAATTCTTATTTTATTCAATGAAAATCCTACCCATCATTGTTCTCAAGATAAATTTCTTCCACCAAATTTTCTTGTTGCCAATTCTCTTGCAACTTTTCATCATATATTAAAACATATTTCATATGACTCTGTTGGCTGAAATCTACTTGTGCATTTGGTGGAGACTCCTCAATTTCAATTTCAAACTTGTTGCATGAATAATCATCATATGGAGTATATGAGAGTTTGAAATGTTTTGAAGTATTCCCAAATAATGTGGAAAAATTGTCAATAGGAATGTTTGGCATTTGAAAATCTAGTTTTGACAAATTTAAAGGGGTTCTATAAAATCTCCTCCTTCTTTGGATAATTCTATCTTTTTTGAGTCTTGTACAACCATTATTGGTCTTAGTGAAGAAGGAAAAGTAGTGTCACGACATGACTGAATTTCTTTGGTGGAGTCACCATGAGGATTTTCTTGAGTTTCTTGAATCTTTCCAATAGATTTTCTAGGGCGTTTATGAGTTTTTTCAATCGAATCACCATAGAATGAATTCTCCAAAACCTTGATGGTTCTTGTCTCTTTTTGAGGTCATTCCAATATGTATAGCCATTTTTTTTATAAATTCAGTGCATCTAGGACAAGGAAAAATCTTCCTAAATATTTTTTTTGAAACTTTGAAACATGGAGATTCTGGTTCTTCAATCATATCTAAGACAAATCCTCAAATATATTGAAAATAAATTGTTCCCTAGAGGAGTCGCAAAAATTTTTGATCTAAAAGATCGTTTTATGGTCTTAAGTTCAACCTCAAGAGGATATATCCCCTTGTGTTTCAAGAGAGGTGGTACTTATGTTTCTTATGATTCCAAGAAAATAAAATGAAACAAAATAAAATATGAAAAGGAACAAACTGTGTATTTACATAAATATTCAAGGAAACAACACTTGAGATTTGGGACTAGGTGTTTTAAAAGAAACTCGTATATATAATATTTACAACATGAATAAATTAAGATACATATAGAATATAAAGGACTGGTATCTCCATCACAACCATCAGAACATTTAACAATAACATAAATAGAGAGAACAGGGAATGGAATGCACATAAAAGAGATATTTATATTATCATTCCATAAAGAGAAAAAACTATTATGATAGATAAAACATTTGGTAACTCAAGGTTTTGATCAAATTCTTTGAGAATACAATAATTTAATATATTGAGTATCTCTCTTGGAGTATCAAAAATAATAATGAGTCTTTAAATACAAAATGAAATGTATTTAAAGAAATTAAAAATGAATTCACCCTTCAAAGAAGAATGGGATTGGCTCTTATGGACCATAAAATGAAAATACCTGGAAGATGAAAGAAGGACAACCAAAATCCACCTCAATCCCATAGAATACCAAGAAGATAATGGAAATATCACAAATAATTGTAACATAAAATGGACCGTGGAAAAATGAAAGTATATAATTTATGTTTGACTCATTTTAATGTAGAAAATTATCATCTTTCACTTTCTTCCAGTTGGCCCCTTTATAGGTACATGTTGTGGTTGAGATGGTGTAATTGCTCTAATTGTTTCTTGAATTAGTTAGGGTTTTCATTTATATAACTTTCCCTGATTCATTTTTGGAGTAGAACACATTTAATTAATGTTTCATTGGATTCTTATTGATGAATTATGTTGTTGAAATTTGTGCCTCCAATTAGATCTCACTTATTCCTTTAATGATTTTATTTAATAAAATGTATTTTCCAATTTTCAATTTGACTTCCTTTAATAAAAGAGGATTGTGTTTTGATTTTCTGAGTACGATATTTTCTCTTTCAACCATGAGAACATTTTCATATTAAATATTCATCCTTTCATATTTCCAACAAGTCCTCATGAGGACAATTTCAATTCCTAGATGTCAAGATATAAGCTTGTGAAGTTGAGTTGCCAAACAAATTTATTAGCAAGGCATAAAAATGTTGTTTATTGGTATTTCAATTTTTGAGACAAATATGGCCAATTCTAGCTCTTTAAACCCATTCAATCATCCTCCTCATTGAATTAGCTTTCCAATGAAGTAATGTTTTTCCCAAATAGACACTCGAACCTTGAGTTCTGGCTTCCAAAAATTTGTCACTCAACAATTGTTCATTTAACTCATGGGTTGATCTTATCCTTGGATCTAGTTTCTTCCACTCCATCAAAATTTCAAATTTTCCTTTAAAATGATATCCCACATGCATTGTGGTCAAGAGTTTTCAAGTGTTTCTAATGAAAATTTTATCATAGTGCTCATGTGGAACAAAAAAGACTGTATAGACTTTGGTGTAGCTCTTGTTCCTTAGAAAAATTTCATGAATAAATAAAATTTTGATGACCTAGTCAACATCTAGGTATAGCCCAATCATTTCCCATGTCATCGCCATGTGTCACCTGTGGGTTGGTCCATGTCATCACCACATGTTATTATGATATTGATCCACCTCACTACCACATGTCATTTGAAGATATGTCCATGTCACCGCCACATGTCTCAATATGGTAGGTTCAAGAAAATGAGGAAGAAACTTAGGATATGAAACAATATTAAAAAATTAAATGTAGAGTTTGTGGATTTATGGGAATGCGGAGGCAAAGGAGGTAGGTGAGAGGATAGAAAATGATAAAATGACTAAATATGAAATGAAAAAGGGGATTGTAGAATGCATATTAGTCAATGTGGAGGTGCATATGTGCGGACATATTAACATCAACATGAGGAATAATAAGGAGGTCCACTTCAAAAGGCAAAATATGGCTAAGTATGAAAAGAAGTGAAAAGTTAAAAGTTAAAAATAAATGCGGAACTACGGACATGCAAACCTAGATAGACAAGAAAGAGTTGAGGGATGGTATGTAGCTCTGCATCCACATTTCTTGTATTTGGCTAAGTGTTGGAAGATTAAAACATGAAAAGTGTTCGAGAAGTATATAATGGAGTTACGTGAAATATGGTATGTGTAAGAAAATGGAAATGGAATATGAAATCTAAGAAAAAGATAATGGAAACATGGAAAAAATAAAATGTAAATGAATTACAAGAATGAACTAGAAAATGGAAATTAATTATGGAAATGAATGTAGAAACTGTGAAACTATAGAAAATGGAAAATGGAAATAAGAAAAGTAAAATGGTAAATGGAAAATGAAAGTGAATTATGGAAATAATGTGGAAATGAATTATGAAAATGACTAAGTGGTGGGTATTATGAAAATGAACTAAGTGGATAATGAAAATGAAAATAGGCTAAGTATGGAAATGCATTAAGTATGGAAATAGTTAAATGTGGAAATAGTTAAGTCTGAAAAATAGTGAGAAGGGAGAGTAGAGTGGAAAGAAGGAAAAATGGCTAAGTATGGGACAAGGGAATTATGCAGGTCACATAAGTGAAAGGGTCATTCTATAGAACATGGGACTACTGACCTACAAACCTAGAGTTGTATGGAGAAAGGGTGAGGAGGTCCACACCAAAACGAGAAATAAAACTAAGGAAAATGGGTTGAGTGATCTCACAAATAAAATGAGACTAAGTGTGGTTCCAAGAATCTAATCCAGGTTCAAAGAAAACCTTGGGTTGAGTGATCTCACAAATAAAATGAGACTAAGTGTGGTTCCAAGAATCTAATCCAGGTTCAAAGAAAATCTTCATTCCGATAAAAATTAATTGTGTTACAGATGCAAAAAATACTCTTGGGGTGATTAGACAAAAATATGGATATCTTAATCATACAAACTTGGATTTTGAATACGAAAAATGCGTGATGAAACTAACACTGAGGGCTACACCATGAGCTAATAATCTTTTAAAATTTCCTTCTTTTGGTATGGATTTATTATTATTATTCCAAGAGTGGGAAATATAGGTGATCAAATTAAATGATCAACAGGTCTGTACCCAACTTGTTTACTACTATGACCTCAGGAATTAATCAACTTGGCTCAATGCATTGGTGAAGTTATTTATGATTGTTGTTTCATTTTGTATTTTTCTAGTGGTGTGATATGCAATCATATATGACTTAGGGAATAATTTTAGTAGTCACCTTGAGCCTATAAATTAGAGTGATTTATCAATGATCTCGTCCGTCTAATATATTTCAGGCTCTTCCTCTTGTTGAAGTAAATTCCTTTCCCCCTCCTTTGAGGTGTCGACTCGATCAAACCAACATTTTTTTATGAGTTGTTCTCATCAAAATTGTAGAGATAAAAATCGTAGAAAATAACACTTATGCCATAGAGGTCACATGTATATTAGATCTCAAATTCAAAGTCTTTGTTCATCCATACAATCCTCCATTGACTGGATCATGTCATTTTGTTTTCTTGGACATTTCAACTTTTGGGTCAAACTTCACTGATATTCACCCTTTTCGGAGCATCATAATAGATGGAACTTCAAAAGTGTTGGGTAGGGGAATGTGAAACCCCCACACCAACAATAATATTTGGAGGAATCCTACCTCCTTTCATATCAAACCAAATGACTAGTGTGGTTCATTCCACGATAGTTATGTTGATCAACAACTCTTTGTCATTGATAGTTGGAATCAATCAACCTTTGAGTCTGGTCCCTTTGTTACCATTTGCGTTGAACAATTTTTTGTTTGGGATTCCATCCTTTGAAATGTAGAATCTATGGTTTGGTTCTCATCCTTTTCCCCAAAGTAGTAATTTTGTTGTAGGGATTTATTCTACTCCCCTCCAATGTTTTCCTTAGGACGGACGGTACATCCCTCCGTTGTTCCCCTCACTCAGGAGTGGGTATTTTCCGTCTTTTGGCCTTA
The DNA here is from genome assembly GCA_000966675.3 of Picea glauca. Taxonomy (NCBI): domain Eukaryota; kingdom Viridiplantae; phylum Streptophyta; class Pinopsida; order Pinales; family Pinaceae; genus Picea; species Picea glauca. Next base: position 70,942 of record JZKD02S1151178.1, read on the forward strand.
ATCCCTTCATGGGATGGGGTGGTCAAATTGGTAGAAGATTCAATTTATTCAACATGCCATATTCATTTAATTCATTCACATTATATGTTGGGTTATAGAGTAATTCCTTTCCCCCATATATAATATCGACAGGGGGGTGGCCTTCCAATCCTAGTGGATCCCATGCAAGGATTTTATTATTCATAAGGGATGCCATTAGTGAGAAACTCATTTATCATTCATATCTATCAAATGCAAGCAAGTTTTCCTTTGCAAGGAATGTCAATGGGGGAAACCCCACTTTGTCTTATGGGAACCATATGGGTGTAGGATTTCCTCAATACAACTATTGTCATAAATGTTTGACCTCAAAGCCTGTTGTATCCGCAAACTCTTTCTGACAACTTTGTGCCAGTGCCAATCCAAGCCATTCTCCTCAGACGAGTACCCAACCCAAAATATCCAACTCACCTAGTTGGAATTTTGTGCCCTCGATGAGGTTATGTTTTTTGGCAACATTGAACTTTCTAGACCTGTCAAATATCATGAATGATCTGGTTTGGGACAATATAAATTGGTCTCTCGTCCCCACCATAGTTCCTTTGAACATTCCAACATTCGAAGGTAATTTTGGTGAGGATTTAGGTGACCATGTGATGACCTTCCATCTATGGTATTCATTGAATTCTTTAAATGATGATTCAATATGTATTCATCTCTTCTAACAAAATATCACGAGAGTCACCATGAAATGGTACATTGAGATTGATGGTAGATCATTTCACACATTTCACTATATGTCTTTGGTTTTTCTCAATCACTGCTAGTGTCTTGTCTGGTATGATGCCAACACTGAACTCCTTTCTACACTAAGAAAATAAAAATCCACTCACATATCTGATCACATCCAAGGGTAGTAGAGGAGAATGAGGTTGATCAAATACAAATTCCCCCTTGATTTCTTGTTGGAATGGTTACTCAAGTCCTTATTTCCATACATCTCTAAAGATGTATGTATTTTAGGAGTATCCTCAGAAGAAGAGATAATCTTTAGGGCCCAATAGTTAGATATTATATAATCACAATTTGGGATCCTATATGAAATTATATCGAATTCACTGTGACCGGGTTTTGACCCTTCAAAAATGAAATCTAGAACTCATGTTGATGGCATTGTTGGGTACATAAAAAACACTATTGAAAATATGGTTATGATCCATATGCAACAAATGACTCTTATTCATATGTGGCCTGTCAATCCATTTCTTTGATCATTTGAAACATTCATTTCTTGGATGTTCATGATGTACAATCAGCATCCCCAAAGGGTAACCATAACACCAAAGGGAATAATATGAAAGGAAAGGATAATAAGGGTGGTGAAAATAATAATAATAATTCAAAAATATGATGTAAATGTTGAAGGGTAAAAAAGGAGAAAGGGAAGGTGAAATTACCTTGTAATATTTTGCAATGAATATCCCCTTACTCACTAGTTCCCAAAATTGGAAGAAGATCAACACGTTCTAGAGCAATGACCACCTGTTGTGTTGAAGAACCCATTCACAGACAGACAAAATATGTAGGAAGGCTCCTCTATTGAAAATCCACAATGGGGCACCCAAAATGTAACTTTGTTGGATGGATCAATGTCGTTCATCAACATGATTAACCATAATAAGGAGAAGGAAGTGGATTTGTTGACAATAAATTGTGATTATAGTAATTGTGAGTCGATATCAAAAGGAAAAGAAAAATTAGATCCTCATAATTCTCTCCATGTAAAGAATCCTGAAAAGGAGAAGAGGCCATGCTTACTAAAAGGTGTGTATAAGTGTGCATCACACAAACCCAATGATCGAGTTGCACCAAACTATTATATTGTTAAGGAATTGGTTGAGATTTCAAGTGTGATGTCTACATTATAGGTGTCACAAACTTTCCCAATGAAATGAGCAACATTGTTTTCCATGATCGGGGTTTTTGACTCTTCGAGTGAACTCATTATGAATTTTGGTGTCCCATATCTGAAGCCTCATTTTACTAATCATGTAGCCTTCCATATTAATATTGTGTACACAAAGCATGTTATTTGGAGGAGTGTTTTTTAAAAATGTTCTTCAACATGCTTTATTTTGGTATCATATTGAAAATACATTGACTCTCTTGAGTTACCCGCTCTCCCACCTTGTTACTCGTGTTCGATGGATGATTGTTTAGACCACATGGTCTCATTTCCTATTTTCCATTCTAGTTAGGAGGGAAGATCATTTCCTTGGAAGTTGAAGTAGTCAATGCCCTAATCGACTATGACCTCTTGTTAGGAAGGAGTTATACTTGTGTGACAACAACTGTTGTCTCATTTTTTTTTCATGTTGTGTGCTTCCCTCATGAAGGGAAGATCGTAACGATAAGACAATTGTTGTTCAAATTCTCTAACTTCATAGAAAATATTAAATCTACAGTATCATTGATAAAAAAATATCTTAGACAACAACTGAGAATATTGGTGTTGGAATGTATCCTTTGCTTATGTGAACTTTCAATTTAATAACACCAATTTCTTAAATTCATGCTACCCCTGCTGACTATAAAATGTTGAACTCCTTGGTTCCCATTACACAAATAGGTTCATATAAAACTTCCTATTTTGAAGATTTGTGGGTGTTACCATCACTATGTGAATTGGTTGAAGGTGGTGTGCATTCCAGGATGGCCATGCCATTGTTTACAATGGGGATCACTTTTCGAGTTGACCATCAGGAAACTGTAGAATCTGATCCAATTTATTCATGGATGGAAGAAGATGATAATTTTCCAGAGCCTATTTAGGCTTAAAATTATTCAAATTTCTTGACACTATCTTTCCTTCTAACGAAGCCACTACAGAGGAAATGACAGGGACATAATGACAATGGGAGGGTATGCATCATTGATCATATTTCCCTTTTGCACTCATTCGAGTCGAAAGTAGAGAGTTTTGATCAGTTGTAATTATAGGTGTTGATCAATCTATGAACCCCTTATCAAAGCATCGTGTTTATTTTGAAGGGAACATGGATAACATATCATAAACCCTTTCAATCGACATATCTAAAACCCCTATAATTTTTCAAAACATTTTTATCGGGGTAGACTCTTCTCTCAAAGAGATCCACACGTACACCTATTTATTTAAAGAGTTCCACGACATTTTTTCCTAGTCCTATGAAGAAATGCTAGGCATAGAGCCCAACATTATCAAACAAAAGATTCATACTTACGAAAAATTCTAAGCCTATTCGAAAAAAGAAACGACATGTAAATCCTAGGAAGGAATCAACTATAGAGGCTGAAGTAGAAAAAATTCTTAAGTAGGTTTTATCTACCCAGTTCCGCTTATTGAACGGGTGTCAAATGTTAGAAAAACAAGACCGCGAAACAATAAAATAAAACAAATGCGGAAATAAAACACATAAGATACACAATGTTGACTATATATTTGGTCAACAATACTTAGCTGACAAAGTGTTCCCAGGCTCCCCCTTGAATCACACTATTTGTGAAAAGTTTCTACTACTCTCGTTAAATATTGACGCAATTTTCTTGGAAAATTTATCATGGTATACGACTTATTCCTAAGCATACCCCTTTACTCACTCCTCACATTATTCACGATGTTTTATTTCGTCAATGACACTATATGTCAAGAAAAACCCTATTATCACTCTTTATTCTCATACAACTTACCTTATCTTATCTACTTACCTTTGATGAGAGAGTAAATGAATCACTTTATCTTACAACGCTATAATACAACATTTAAATCACTGTTACCAAGGCTTAATCGCTCTAATACCAATTTGTAACGCTCTTTTACATAGCTCATACACGCACTATATAATCCTCATGCATTTAAGAAAAGAATACATTTGAGCTCAGAGTAAACATATTATTTACTGCTATAATATACAATCAATAGCATTAACATTAAATTGATATGCACAACAGAATACATAATAGTTATAATTACACAGAGATGTAGAATTATGAATAAAACATCCTCTAATACTTATCTTTGAAAACCTTGGTGATTCCACCAACCATGTGTAGGACTTCCACGAACCTCCTAGCCTTAGACCACACTGCTCGTCAGCTCAGCAGTGGGTCACCCCCAAGCTAGGACTAAGCTCCACCCCAAGGCAAGGAATCCTAGGCTAGGCTGAGGTTGCAAGGAAAATAACACAGAATGACTGGAAGGATTCTTCCAAGGATGCCATCTTACACTCGCTACTTCCAGACTCTCATTCCCCACATTCTTGTTCTACCCAGGAGTATACACCTTCACAATTACAGTCCATCGGTGCTACACCTCCCTCTCTAGGTCTCGGCAACAGGCCGAATTAGGAAGTCTCAGAGCCCAAAGATGGTACTGGACACTCTCTGGAAGAAACCACTTCCCAGCAAACTCTCTTACCTAGAAATATTTTCTCACAGGCCTGACAACCTGCCTCTTCCAACAATAGTCACCTCCCTCACCTAAAGAGAGGTCATACACATACTCAATCACAACTTGCACTAGCCAGCAAGCCACGTGTAGTCCAGCTCTGCATGGCCACCATAGACAACCGGGAATACAGACAAGGGCTTCCCAAACATGCTCAAAAATGACGACAAGGTCTCACGGTGATGGTTTTTCAGGATTGTGTGACAAGCAATTCCCACAGGGATCGACACAGACTCCATGGCTCAGAACAGAGAGGGTGAACCGAACTTTTTAGAAATGAACACAGGATTTTTGGCTCTCAGAAACAGAGGGTGTACACACATTTTTAGAAACAAACATAGGTTTTTTCGGCTCTCAGGAACGCATGAGGTATTCTTGCAGAGGTTGGGTCGGTCATACTATTCATAGCTTCGTACACGCTCAGGCAGTCGGGTGGAATGGAGGAGGTACCCCTCTCACGACTCATCTCGATTGTTTTATCTGCATGCACCAGTGTTGACACTTGTCACCCTTGTAACTGCATGTGTTCCATCAGCATGCATCCCCTTTTCACGTTTTCCCCTTGCCAGGAACTTAGGATAAAAATAAAACATAAAATGCACATGTTCTTTGGAATAATAATAAAATATTATTCCCAAGGCTTAAGCCCCTAGTCTTAGCCCCTAGGCTGAACACTTAGCCCCTTTTCCCACCTTCCATCCCCTAATTCCTTTCCCACTCTGTGGAAGCTCAGTCCCCCATCACTCATTCATTATGGTCGGTCTGCATGCAACGGCGTTTATATTTTATTAATGTGCTGCATATATACAGGTACAAAATCAGGCCCTTGGCCTCCAACCCTTAGGCTCTCTAGCCTAGAAATCACATAAGCCCACCGACTTATACAAACTTGGCTCAACAGCCTATAGGACATTTTTACAACTCATTTCGTAAACAAGATTTACAACTAGGCTCGGCCTTGGGGACATTACAATCCCCCTCCCTTATTTCTACACTGTCCTCAGTGCAACTTTACACAACATCTGCAAGCTTTTCAAAATTTTCAAAAAGATGTGGGTACTCTACCCACATAACATTTTCATGCTCCCATGTTGCATCCTTAGGACCGTACTAGGTCCACTGGACCTTTACAATATCTATAGCTCAATTTCAGAGATGTTTTCTTTTCCTGTCCAATATGCACACTGGATGCACTTGCAGGACACCTTCTGGTTCCACCTGAATCACATTCCAATTGATAACATGATTAGCATCAGGTATATATTTCTTAAGCAGTGAAACATGAAACATATTATGTACAGTCATAGATGAAGGTAATGCAAGCATGTATGCAACTGACCCAATCCTTTCTAGGATTTCAAACGGACCAAAAAATCTTGCTACCAACTTGGCGCAACTTCCCAACTTTAGGGAACTCCTATTAGTTTTCACTTTCAGGAAAACATGGTCACCCACTTTGAATTCTCTATGGATTTTGTTCTTATCAATGTAACTTTTCTACCTGTCCTAGGCAACTTTCAAATTCTGTTTAATTCTTATCATTTGGTCTTCCATCTCTTTGAGCAAATCTGGCCCAACTACTGCTCTGTCAACTAGATTATCCCAGCTCACTGGAGTGTTGAACTTTCTTCCATAAAGTGATTCAAATGGGCTCATCTTCAACGATGTATGATACCCATTATTGTAGGCGAATTCTACCAAATGCAGGTAGTATTCCCACCTTGATGGTTTATCCATCACATACATTCTCAGTATGTCTTCTATTATTCTTTTCAATCTTTTTGTCTGACCATCAGACTCAGGATGATACACTGTACTAAATTTCAGTTTCGTTCTGAATCCCTTAAACAGTCCTTTCCAAAAATTCGAGGTGAATTTCCGGTCCCTATCAGACACACTTGTCTTAGGAATTTCGAGCAAGCGTTCCACTTCTTTTAATAATATATCAGCAACATCTACTTCCATGTGAGTGGTTTTCAGTGGAATAAAATGGGCATCTTTTGTAAGCTTGTCCACCACCATCATGATTGAATCATGTTGCTTGCTTGTTCTGGGCAATCCTATGATAAAATCCATTGTCACCACTTCCCATTTCCACTCAGGAATGGGTAAAGGCTGCAGCAACCCTGTCGAGTGCCTATTCTCAACCTTAACTTTCTGGCACTCCATACATCTGGTGATGTATTCAACGATTTCTTTCTTCAGACCTGGCCAAAAGTAATGGATTTTGACTCTTTCCATAGTCTTCTAATATCCAGGATGTCCAACATAAGTCACGTTATGCATATATTTTAGAATTGTCAGCTTCAATTCTCAGACATTGGGTACATACACTCTGTTTTTATACATAAGTAAGCCATCAGTTCCCAAGGTGTAACTTCCCTGGGTCTGTGGTCTCTCATGCTGTTGTAGCTTTTCTACTAGACCTCTATACTGCAAATCAACATTTGCAGCCTCCAAAATTCTATCTTTAATCTCAGTCCTATACATGCTAATGGTTGTAGCATGTAATTCATCCACTTTTCTGTTGATTGCATCAACGACCTTATTTTCTTTCCCTTTGATATGCATGATATCAAATTCATATTCACACAGAAACTCCAGCCATCTGGTTTGCCTAGCATTTAAAGTCGGCTGATCAAATAAATACTTCAAACCTTTGTGGTATGTTCTCAATTCGAATATCCTTCCCATGAGGTAATGTATTCATTTCCTCAATGCATGGATGATTGCTGCCAACTCTAAATTGTGAGTGGCATAATTCCTTTCATGCTCTTTCATCTTTCGGAACTCATAACAGATTACAAATCCCTCTTGGAAAATAACTCCTCCCAGTCCCTCCTTACATGCATCTGTTCACACCACGAAATCCATATTTGGATATGTAATCTTCAGGATTGGAGCGTTGGTTAACAACTTCTTCAATCGCTGGAAACTATTCTCACACTCTTTAGTCTACTGAAACTTCTTCTCCTTCCTTTGCAAGGAAGTAATAGGGTGAGTTATCTTTGAGAATCCTGCTATAAACCTTCTGTAATAGCCTGCTAGACCCATAAAATATCTAACTTCCACCACATTCCTTGGTACTAACCATTCTCTGATGGCCTCAAACTTTTTAGGATCCACAACAATCCCCTCTTTCGAAATAATATGTCCCAAGTAATGGATCTACCTTTGATAAAATGAGCATTTGCTCAACTTGGCATACATCTAGTGTTCTCTCAACACTTGCAACACCATCCTTAGGTGTTGTTCATGCTCTTCCTTTGACTTGGAATACACCAAGATGTCATCCAGGAAGACTATGACAAACTTTTCTAAATAGTCCATGAATACACCATTCATTAAGCACATGAAAACATCAGGTGCGTTTGATAATCCAAACGATACCACCGTGAACTCATAATGCCTGTACCTTGTTCTAAATGGGGTCTTTGTAAGGTAGCTAGAGAGGTAGTGGGGGGGCCAAAAGGGCCCATAGTGATAATAGTGGAGGTCATTCAATGTAAGGTGGAATAGGTCCAGTATATTATTAAATAAGGCCCACTATGGTAGTTAGATATATAATAAATGTAAGAGGACTTCTTAGAAGGTTCTACTTATAGAAGATTCCTCCTCTAGAATGTCCTTAGGTGATGGTAGCACTTTATAAAGGGGTTCAAGCAATGTAATGCGACATGAAGAGAAATATTGTATTGTGGAGCGGTAGCTCAATAGGAGGATGCCCCCTCGAAGAGGCAAGTGAACAGGAGAGGATCCCTTCCATAATAGGATCCATTGTATGGTGTTGCCCTACCTCAAGGGTTTGGTAATAATATTGTGTGGTTTATTCTATATTGCTTTGTGGATCTATTGTGTATTCAGTAATTGTGTTGATTATATCTTCATATCTGTTTTTGGTTCTTAACAAGTGGTATCAGAGCACTTTCGTTGGCCGGAGTTGTGGGCAAATATTTTTTATTTTTGCAGATTTTTTTTTCGGAGCAGAAAAAAGAGGGCCGCGACATTATCAAAGTTTTCGGTGTATTTTGGTGAAAAATTTGTAGAATAGGGTTGTATATCTGAGTTCCTCTCAGGAAAACACCCAATTTAAAAAAAAAATCGACCGAAACGGAGTCCGGAAGGTCAAGATATTGAGGTTTTAAAATCTGCAATTTTCAGGGTTTTTTCTGCGGACGGCGGCGCGATTTGTTTTTATTTCTGTAGAATTTGGAGGCCGAATATTCCCAAATAAATTACATATCTGAGTTCCTCTCACAATTTCACCCAATTTCAAAAAAAAAATCATCCAAAACGGAGTCCGGGAAGTGAAGTTATGAGTATTTGAACTTCAACAGTTTTAGGGTTTTTCCAAAAAAAACCGCGATTTTCTGTCGAAACTTATTGGGTCTATTTTTTGGGTTTTCAGATGACTATTTCTTCTCAAAACCTGAAAGAAATTATTGAATCATTCAAAGCCCAATTGTTTCACACATTGGATGAGAGATTGGATGTGTTAGCACAAGGCCTCACGGACAACCTCACAAATATCATCACAGATGGCCTCAATAACAGTTTTCATAGTATTCAAGATTCATTGAATGCCATGCAGGAGAGATTTCTTATGCAGGGCCTCATGAATGAATATAATCAAGAAAGATATGCTTGGTATGATTTTGAGGATGATTATGATGATTGGTATATGGATAGTTGTCATCTCTGGGATGACAACCACTTCCATATTTTATTTGATGACTCTACTCCACCTTCTGTAGAGAACATCAATGTCCCAGATCAAGAGCTA
>JZKD02S1151178.1:86186-127483 GCA_000966675.3 Picea glauca
GGAAAAAAAAACCTATGAAACAAGAAGATAATCAGGCTCCACAACCAACAATATTCCACTTCCAGACTAATCATAACAACTCCACTACTGTTGTACCTATTGGACTATAATCCACCTTGGACCTAAAAAAATTATCATCTTTACCTTCATGCTTGAAGACCAACTGGTTACTCCCTGGTTAGTCCCTTTCTTAATATGTTTTCAGGATTCTGGCTAGTGTGTATCTTTTCCAAATTCAAATGTCCATCTTCCAAGATGGATTGTATGAAATGGTACCTGAGCTATATATTCTTAGTATTTGAATGGAAGGTTGATTTATTTGAAATATGAATGTAATTCTCATTGTCACAGTACAACCTGCTATTGTCCTTATTATTTCCCAATTACTCTATAAACCTTTGTAAGCAAATCATCTCTTTACTATCCTCTATAACAACAACATGCTCTACCTATGTTGTTGAAAGTGAAACAATATTTTGCAATTTAGAAATCCAGCTTACTATTATTCCACCTATAGTAAAAATATACTTTGTGGTGCTCCTCTTGCTATCTTTATCACCTTTTGTATCCGAATCAATGTATCCCTGTAGAATAGTTTTTGAACCTCCAAAACATAATGCACGAGTATATGTACCTTTCGAATACCTGAGAATACACTTTAATGCCTCCCAATTTTATTTACCTGTATTTTTCATATACCTACTCATAACTCCCATTGCATGTGAAATATATGGTCCTGTGCAAACCATCACATACACCAAGATGCCAATTGTTGATGAATAAGGGGCCCTGAACATGTATTTTATCTCCTCATGTGCCTTGGGAAATATTTCTTTGGTTAATTTGAAATGGTTGGCCAAAGGTGTAATAATTCGTTTTTTATTTTGCATTCTAAACCTCTGCAACACCTTCTCTATGTACTCACCCTGAGACAATGTCAAATTGCGATTTTTCCTATCTCTTGTTATTTTCATAGCAAGGATTTTCTCTACAGTGCCCAAATCCTTAACCGCAAATGAATTAGCTAATTTCTTCTTGAGCACATTTATATCCTGCATATTAGACCCTTCAACAAGCATGTCATCTACATACAATAAAAATATAATATAGATTCCATTTTATTTCTTTCTAAAATAAACACAATGATTAGAATGACATCTACTATAACCTTGTTTTGTCATAATCCTGTTAAACTTCAAATACCACTGCCTTGGATCTTTCTTTATTCCATACAAACTCTTCTTCAACCTTAATACCAAATTTTCCTTCCCTTTAACCTCATAACCCTGTGGTTGTTGAACATAAATCACTTCCTCCAAATCCCCATGGAGAAAAGTTGTTTTTACATATAAATGTTCAACACATAAATATTTTGTTGCCACAAGACTTAAATTAGTCCTAAATGAAGTCATATTAACAACATGAGGAAATATTTCATCAAAATATATAGCTTTCTTTTGTGCAAACCCATTTACAAAAAGTTTATCCTTGTACCACTTTTTGCCTCGATCTTCTTCCTTCAACTTGTAAAACCATTTATTCTGCAATTCTCTTTTTCTTGCAGGCAACTAAACCAAATCACATGTCTAGTTTTTTACCAAGGAATCCATTTCCTCTTTCATTCATTTCTACCACTTATTTCTAGTGTCTACCTTCATTTCCTCTTCATAACATTTTGGTTCACCATAATCAGTCAACAATAAATAATACAATGAAGGAAAGTATTTTTTAGGGGGTCTACTTAACCTAGTAGATATTCTAACAACTCTTGCAGGAGTTTGAGGTACATGTTTCTCCTATTGCTGTAAATCTTGATATTCTGGTACCTTTGGAATTTATTTTTCAGTGATCTCATCAAGCACTGTGTATTTTGATTTTTCATTTCCTTGTTTATTTCCCTACAACTAATCTTTGTACATGACCTTTTCATTGAATATGACATCTCTACTCCTAATGATTTTGGGATTTTCATAATCCCATAAGCGATAACCAAAATCATTAACATTGTATCCAATAAAGGTAAAATTCTTGGATTTTTCCTCAAGCTTTGTTATATTTTCTTTATCAATATGGACAAATGTCTCACAACCGAAAGTCTTCAAAAAATATTAGTTTACCTTTTTACATGTCCATGCCTCCTTGGGAATTTTACCATCAAAATATCTTGAAATTCCAATGTTTATTAAGTAAACAACAGTATCTACAAAATATTTACATCACTGTAAGGGAAAAACAACATGAAATCTCATACTCCTTGCACGCTCCATGATTGTCTTGTTCATCCTTTCTGACACACCATTTTCTTGTGGTGTTCCTGGAACTGTCTTCTCTCTACGAATCCCATGGTATGAAAAATAATCATCAAAATCCATGTTGTAATATTCACCTCCATTGTCTGATCGGATACACTTCAAACTTTTTCTTGTCTCATTCTCAACCAAAACTTTCCATTTCTTAAAAGTATCAAAACAATCAGATTTTTGTCGAATGCAATAAACCCAAGATTTTCTAATTGCATCATCAATAAAAGTAACATAATAATGAGAGTCACCAAGAGATGTTACATGATATGGTCCCCATACATATGTATGCACAATCTCTAACCTTTCACTCTTTTTTTTTTTTTTCTGACTCAGATAAATCTAACTCTCTTATGTTTTCCATATACACAATGCTCACAAAAATCCAAATCAATTTGTTTAAGATCTGGAAACAAATTTGTTTTGTGAAGTATCTACATCCCCTTTTCAATCATGTGTCCAATCCTATGATGCTACAATAATATATCCAATCCTATAGAATCTAAAGATATAGAAGAGTAAGTATTACCAGTACATACATACAATGTACCTACCTTCTCTCCTTTTTCTATCACCAATGATCCTTTGGTGAACTTCCATGCCTTATCTATAAATATGGATATACAACCTTCAGTTTCCAACTTCCATGATGAAATTGTATTTTCCCTTAGATATGAAACATGTCTTACCTCTTTCAATAAACATTGGTTTCCATTCCTTTTCTTTATACGTTTTCCATTCCAAAAAAAATTCATGGTGCATCATCACCCAAATGAACCTGTCCAAAAGCACCTTGAACAAAATCTAGAAAATATTTCCTATGGGGTGTGGCATGAAATGAAGTCGTTGAATCTACTAGCCAAGACTCATAAATATTATATACATAAAAAATCAAAGAATATTGTAACAAATCATGTCTTACATTTGCTTCCTGGTTTTTCTCCCTTTATCCATCTCTTTGTTTCTTTGGAGCTCTGTAGTCTTTCTTTGGATGTCCTTTCTTCCCACAATTCCAACACTCTATCTTTCCCAGTCTAGATTTGGATCTTCCCTTCCTAGAATTCTCGTGGTTCCCTCAGCCCTTTCCTCTATCCTTTTGTCTTCACTTGTTCTCCATGTTTAATGCATTACCCGATGTCTCAACTATGATTTTCTGTCGCATTTCCTCACTAAGGATATCACCAACCACATCATCAAATTTTAAAGTGTTTGAACCAGATACAAAGTTACGTACAACCATGACCAAGCCGTTCCAACTTTCTGGAAATAAGCACAAGATTACAGGATCCCTAACATCATCATCAAAGTCCACTTTTACAACACTTTGTTGATTAGTAGCTGCATTAAATTCATTTAAATGGTCTGCAACATACCCACATTTTGACATCTTCATATTAAATAATATCTTCATTAGAAATAACTTATTAGACGCCAAGGGTTTTTCGTACATTTTATCCAATGTGTCCATCAAATCCTTCGTTGTCCTTTCTTTTGAAATATTGAAAGCCACCGAGGCTTCTAGACTCAACTGTATCATTGCTAGTGCCTTTCTGTTAAGAACCTCTCATTCTTCATCCTTCATGGCTTTCGACTTCTTTGTTATTCCACCCAATGGTAGGAATATCTCATTTTTATATAAATAATATTCGATATGCATCTTCCATAACTAGTAGTTTTGTCCTTTAAATTTCTCGACCCTAAACTTTCCATTTTCCACCATTGTTCCCACTTGAACCAAGAACCCTCTTTTCCTGCTAGTTACCTTTTTCTCTCATACCAGTTGTTAGAAAACCACGATCACGCAGAAATAAAATAAAAAAAATGTGGAAACAATACAAATAAGATACATAATACAATGGAGAAACAGATATACGTGGTTCACACATTGTGGGCTACATCCACCAGAGAAATTGTCAGGTCCTTCCTTTTTATTATCCAACAAATGAAGGGATACAACCTACAACAAACACATTGTAACTTCATCTTCTTTCTCTCACAATCCCCTCTCTCAAAATAAATATTTGCAATGACGGATAGTCACAATACATTTCCATCATAAAAGAGGGTTTCCTTATAGGGAAAGAAACCCTAACATAACTTCTATCATCATATCTGCGACCTTATAATGAATGGTTCAGATTTACTATGAAATTACAATATATATTTACAAGGAAAATTTAATGGTCAGTGGAAATCTCTCTCGAAACTTCAAACCTGGTGATGACCTGATTGAAAAGAAATAAGGTTGTTTTCTCACCATCATTCAAAAAAGTAGTCATTCCCTCCACCCACTTTGTAAAGTAGTCAATGACCAGTGACAATATACAATGACCATATTTTCTACAAAAATGGGCTCTACTTGAAGATCTATTATGCTTGAGAACTCTTGCTCAAGTGTTTTCAGTTTGCATTTATTGTTCATAGATAGTATTTTTTTTTCTCATTTTTCACTTGGTTTATGATAGTGTTTCTTCTTGATTGGAAAATGTATATGGAATTTTCAATCCATGTTGAGTTTGTAGATGTCACAAGTTGTCATAGTCAAAACCATTCTTCTACCGCACATGTGATTTATTCATCCGAGGTCCAAATGTAGGTGTTTGGAGGCGCATATTTCGGGTCAGCAATGAATAGCATGGTTGATTATAGTGTCATGATTAAACTCATAAGATATGTCATTGCACATGGTATATCATTTTTATAGGTTCACCTAGATTCCTAGTTGGTGGTGTTGCAACAAAATGGTCAATACCATGTGCACGATCCCATGTTTCGCTAACGAATCTTGCAGGTACACATTCTAGAACGATATTTTAATTATATTACTTATATTCACATTTTTAGAAGTGCAAATTATGTATGTCATGAATATGATAACTATGTATTGGATTGGTATTTGTCACATATATAAAATAATAAGCACATACATAATTGTATATAACAATTATATACCAACGAAAAAAAATATACGTATATACAGTATATATGCGTCCAATAATACAAAATATGAATTATAAGTTACAAAATGGCCCTTGTTGGCACAGGGGAAGACTCAAGGTTCAACGCTTAACAACGCACCAACAAAACCTCAACTACTAGCCCTTTCAAAAACACCTGCAAAGTAGGAAAAGTCTCATTGGAGATAAAATCAAGGGGGGTTATAGGACAGAGGTGTCTGTAACCAGGATGGGACACGATTTTGTGATAAGGGCACTTCACAGAATATTCTATTAATGCTTAGGAAGTGGAATGAATTAGTTTATTAACCCTATTAACACTGTAGAGAATAATCAAAGACAGATCAAAACAATAACAACAAATGATTAGATATCCTAGGCACTTAGCACTTAGCACCATGAGTTAGATCTGGCATTCATTTACCCTTTAACATAAGTAAAGTATTTAAGAAACAACATATATATTCATTGCACATCATAATCTAAGCATTAAGAAAAAACATAACAGAGATAACACTGCACAAAGAAAACAATGAGACACCAGATATATGTGGTTCACCCCAGGGTGGGGCTACGTCCAAAAACCACTTCACCTCTTTATTATTCACCAAGGTCTTACATCCAGTCACTCATGCGCACTAAGCCATAAAGTCAAACTTTGCATAAGATATGAGATATGCGCACTAAGCCCTAGATCCTCCTTCTTTTCCTTCCAAAAATAGGTCAAATGCACAGAGCCACAATCTCTTTCGCAACACTTTTCACCTTCTACAAAATCACAGTCGAGCACAAAGCCTTGACCACATACACAGAACAACATTCACTTCCCTATTTCTACAATACATTCCCCTTTATTTATACTTTACAAACCATTACAATAAGTCCTAAACATGGGGAAAACCCATGGGCCGACAACCCATAAACTTGTTACAAAACCCATGGGTCTACATAGCCCGCAAAATAAGTGAGATCCGTGATCTCAGCTCCGCCTAGGTGCTCCTACTTTGACCAATGTGTTGAAGTCCAAAGGTGGGCCAAAACTAACCAAAGTTTCCCCAAAATTTGGTCGAGGGACAACATGCCCCAAAAATTCACCCGTGACTCGTCCTGAGTAACTCAAGTTGGGACAATGCTACTTTAAAATCCTTGAATTAACTCGATCTGTCTCGAATTTTTTCCTTGCCTGAGCCTCCTGCTCAATGAGCTCCTGGATTTTCTTCTCTATAAGAGGACCTTATTGGCATTTTTCTACTGTTGCAACTACTTGATCTAGCTGTGAACCTTGTTCATCAATGTCCTTGAACACCTTGCAAGATTCTTCCTTTAGAGGTTGTAACTTCTGTGTTACCTTCATTACCTTACCCTAGAGGGAAGTGATCTGCTGCTATATTATGTGCTTCTCTTGGGATCTCTTCATCCTTTCTACTGTTGTGAGCAACTTCATCTATGCCTGCAATGAAAATGCTTCTTGTTGTGCCTCCTATAACTGAGCCTCTAGCTCCTTTAACTCTGGATCCTCAACAAGGCGTTCATATGTCTGGGCGCTCCTGTCACTCAATTGTTTACATGCCAAGGTGAGTGATTTTATATTTTCTACTATGTTTTTGGTATACTTCTCCCTATGGTCATGCACCTCATGCGGAGTGTTGGACACTGTCTCGGTCTCCAGTTTAGTTATACTATCTTGAAATTGTTGGAGGGTCTTTGCGAGCTTTGCTACTTTAGATTCAATAGGCTCTTTCTCCTCCTGTGCCTAGCCTGGGACATTGCAGCATTCTTTGCTTACTTCTTCGTAGACCATGGCCTGCTCTATGAGAAGCTGTTCTTTTTCCTTCTATAGCTAGGCTTCTCGAGCTCTCTTTTCCTCCTGAAGCTTCACCTGAAATTCTTATTTCTCGCTTTCATAGGAAGCTACATTGTCTTGCATTGCTCGTAACTATATTAGGACTTCATTTTTCTCCTTTTGAAAGGATTTTGTAGCCTTCTCCTTCTCTTCCTGGGCTTTCTAGAACTGAGAATTTGTTTCATCAGCAAGCCTTCTTAGTTGGGCTTCTCTTTTAGTGGTCGTTTCTCTCGGTTTCTTTCTATATGATTTCAAACCTGCCTCCAATACTTCGACCTATTATGGAGGTACTCCTTTAAGGTTAACCTCAACATCCAATTCAGGGTTATCCTGTAATTTTGCAAGGGTGGGAAACTTGATGCTATACTAGGGGAGGGTGATCCAAATCCCTGGTTCACCCTGTGGATTTGGTTCGAACCCCATGTCTTTGGTTTGTGAAGAGGAAGGCACAGATGATGCGGTAGACACTATGTGGACCAAGTGAACAACCTGTTGCAATTCCTTGAACTCTCTCTTCATCATTACATATAACTCCATCTTATTCTCTTCGTATCTCTATATCATGTCTTTAGAGGCATCCTCCATAGCTCTGTGGACCATACTAATTTCATCATTAGTGAAAGTGGCTTCCAATTGTGGCTTATTGGCGCTCGTTTTCTTCCTTGCTGAGGGTTTCCTCGAAGAAACTTTCCTCTTCTATGACATCACTATCCCAAGAGGGGTATCTTCGAGTGGTGTATTTTTGCCTCCTCCTTACTCTTCTTCTCCTTCATATCCTCCTCCATGTCCTTCTACTTCGTCTCGTCCTCCTCCTGGTGATCCAGACCCATTATCTTCATAAGTTTTCTCTTCGTCACTCTCTATGTCCTGGACTTCGACCAACTTTTTTTTCTTCTTCGTCCCACTAGATTGTCCAACATGTTCGAATCGTGTAACTATCGAGCTCCCTATATTGTCAATTTCAGATAACTCTGCATCGACAACAGGTACAAGAAATTATTCTAGCCATTCCTTTGTAATCCGATCCATATGTTCATCTGTCAGCTTATAGTATGACTGCAATTCTTCCTCGTACTCATCTCTTCATGCGATGATGTAAATGAAGTGGGGATCAATGCATAACTTCTCTATGGGACATTATTGATGAAGGGTGTGCAGTGTCATACACTAGAATGATTCAATGGCAACCTTCAACTGCTGATAATATCTGTGAAACATGACATTATACTACCACTGTCTCGTCATGTCATTTGTATACCACAAAGTGGAAACTTGAGCAGCGAAGGGATCTATAGGTTCAATCTGTAGGAAAGTGGCTCCTTCAGGGATATTCTAGGCCACAAATGCGGTCAGGATGATCAACCAACTGTAATGAAATTCATATCCCAAGTCATTGGCTTCGCAACAATCCTTTTCTATCTTGTTGACAAGGTAGTTCGCCCATATCATTTGCATTCCCTCCACACAATTTCCTGTGAGGTCCACCACGAACCCGATGACCTGTGTGGGGCGGTTCTTTCTCACTATCTTTCTAGCTAAGAGTTGACAAGCAAAGCGCACTGTGCCATCCTGTATGGAGGCTACCCTGTACCCTTGCTTCCCATTTTCTACCTCTCCATAGGATTATTTGATGTGTTGTGATAAGGAACGGTCTGAGGTATTCTCTAGATAGAACTATTGTGGGTTAGGACCCTTCAAACTTAAACCTGTGATCCGGTGGATCAATGTCGGATCCAAAATAATCCTTCTGTCAAGACATAGGTATCCACCATGATAGCATGATAGAAGCATTTTAACACAAGCATTAACCTCTTGGTGGCGGCCAAAATGGGGGATCTTCATCACGTTCAATACAATTGATTGCACCAACCCCTTAATCCATGGTTGCAATACGAGGCAAGGTTTCTTTCTAGCTGTCTTCATTAAATAGCAGTGAGGAGATAACATGGCATAGTTCTTTCGATCTCCTAAGTTGAAGTCGATGTTCTTCAATAGCGGGATTTGTCCTAATTGACTCGCAACTATGTGAATTCCTTTCAGAATGTACATAGTGAACACGAAGTAATCAAAATCACAAGGGATACTGTCGTGGTTAACAACGTCATACATAGGCAAAATATATTCAGGCAGGATCGATGGGATCTGCTTCGCGTTAGCCAGATCACTGTGATGCTTACTTCTCTTCTCATTTACAAGGTTGATGTAGGTTGAATGACGTCTGGTTGAAGGGGAAGCCTACAGTCCCCTAGTCGACGACGCCTGAATACCTTTGGATATAGGTCCGTCAGCCATGAGCTTCCTAATAACTTCCTTTACATACTTCTCCAATTCGTTGGGTTCATTCGACATTCTATATTTTTAATAGACAAGTGGGGTAGACAAAAAAACAGGTGGGGTATAGTTTTAGATAACGACAGGGAGCATAGCTCAACACTTGGGAAATTACCATCTTAGCTCATTCAATCAAGGGTAGAAAAAAGTGGTCCCAGTGCCATGATCGACGAGTTAAGTAAGCGGGGTAGTCGTGATGGATCTTCCAACGGGCAGTAAATCTATCTGTTATGGCACAACCTCAACATCCAAATGCAGTCCATAAACCCATAAATTTGTTTCCTAACAATTATGGAGTGTCACTCTAACTTTCAGGGTGCCTCCAATGGTCATATAACTTTTCCAAGGTGAAGTCCAAATCTACGTGGACCTGTTGTTCCAATGAGGATCAAACCCTGTGAACCTACCTCTTGCGACGTTCCAGTCTGTGAATTCTTCCATCTGGATTTATTAACTTCTTGTAGATTTTCCAACTTAGCCTTGTTTTTATTTAGATTCCTTTCCTTCTTTCCTGTGATCTGAGTCTCTCTAACTAATTCTAGAATCCTCTTTCCATTATTATTCTTATCTTCCCCTAGCCTAGTGGCTTCGCACTGTTGAGGTACCCCCAAAGATTCTTTTCTTAGCACTTCCTGAGTGGGCACATTTCTCTCTTGGATAGATAGGTCCTTCAATCCTTCTTGCATTGTTTCAACCTCAATAGATAATTCTTTTTCTTTATGTCCCTCCTACATTGTTATGTTGCTCCATTGCTTTGAATTATCCTCTCATTCTTCTCTTAGTTGTTCTACTTTCCTAGCTATGAAATCCCTTAATTCTTGAATTTTCTTTTCTCTAGCTTCTTCCTCTACTTTCCTTTTGATCTAATCCTTCTCAATCCAAGTCTTACCTAACAAAAGTGGGAAAGGGGCATTGTCCTTAACAAAGATATTGACTTCAAATTCTTCTTCAGTCGATGTTCCATGAAAAATAATAGGTACAGTAGTTACTCTTCCACATAAATTTATCATCTTTCCCTTAAACAAGCCTATCCTTCCTAAAGAAGGTACCACAATAGACTTTCCCAAAAATTCCCAAGTTTCTTCTGTCATAATATTCACTTGTGTTTCTTCATCCAAGACACAGTCTATGTCGAAGTGTTTAATTATTGCACTTATGCGATGTTTTTCTTTTAAGATTTCTCGTAAACTGACATCTTTATGAACATCCATCATTTCTTCCAACTGTAATAACATAGTCTGAAATTTCTCTTATTTTATCTCTTTATGAATTTCTAACATACCCTTAGTTTCTTGACTCTTTTCATAATTTTCTTGTCTTATATCCCTCCCTTCAACTTTAGCAATTATCCTTGGACAATCCTCAACCTCATGACCAACATTCTTACAACAAAGATAAATAGGGCCTACCTCAGGGCATTCCTTAGAAATATGTCTCGGCCTTCTGCAATTATAACACAAATTCAATCCTCTTTTTCTTGTAAATGTTACCCAATCTTTTTTTTATTATGCACTTCCCCTAGGATCATAGTGTTGGAACTGGAATCTGCAAAAAATCTTTCTAGGTTCCTGCATCCACTTATTAGTCCAAATACTCTTTCTATGCATAGGAATAACATATCTTTCATCATTTCCATTAAAATTACTCAAATCAACTCTTTCTTTCAACTGTGCCCTAGCCTTCAAACAAGGACATAATTTATTAAACATACTTAAAGTCATGCTTTCGAAACAAAAATTTTCACTTATCTTTCTCTTACCAAAGAACAAAGCTTACTTATTTTAGGATCTTACCTATTTTCTTCAAAACGAATTACTTTCTTGGCACAAAGCTTCAAATATAGCATTGCACACTTCAACAAGAAATCTACACACAAATCTTCTCTTTTTATTTACTTCAGTTCCCAGCAACCACAGTTTTAGGTCCTGACAATGAACCATTTGTTTTCACAGGGGCAGACCCAGGGTTCAACGCTTAACAATGCACCAACAAAACCCTGACTACCGACCCTTTCGACAACACCTATGAAGCAGGTGAAGTCTCACCCGAGGTAGAAGAAGGGGGGGTTAGAGGATGCAGGTGTCTATAACTAGGCTGGGACACGATTCTGTGATAAGGGCACTTCGTAAGATATTATATTAACGCTTAGGAAGTGACATGCATTAGTTTACTAACCCTATTAACACCACATAGCATAATCAAAGATAGATCGGTGCAGTAAAAACAAATGATTACATATCCTAGGAACCTGACACTTAGCACCACGACTTAGATCTACTATTCATTTAACCTTTAACATAAGAAAACTATTTAAGCAACAACATATATATTCATTACACATCATAATCTAAGAACTAAGAAAAAACATAACAGAGATAACACTGCACAAAGAAAACCATGAGATACCATATATACGTGGTTCACCCCAGGGTGGGGCTACATCCACAAACCGCTTCGCCTCTTTATTATTCACCAAGGTCTTACAGCTAGTCACTCCTGCGCACTAAGCCACCGAGTCAAACTTCGCACAAGAAAGGATATCTATGCACTAAGACCTAGATCCTCCTTCTTTGCCTTCCAAAAATAGGTCAAATGCACAGAGCCACAATCCCTATCACAACACTTAGCACCTTCTACAAAATCACATTCGATCTCAAAGCCTCGACCATACACTCTGTGCACAGAGCTATTGTTCCACACAGAACTACATTCACTTCCCTATTTCTACAATACATTCCCATTTATTTATACTTTACAAACCCTTACAATAAGGCCTAAACATGGGGAAAACCCATGGGCCGACAACACATTAACCCATTACAAAACCCTAGAGGACCCCTTTCTTGGTCCACATAGCCCGCAAAATAGGTGAGATCCATGATATCAAATCCTCCTAGGAACTCCTACTTTGACCAATGTGTCAAAGTCCAAAAGTGGGCCAACATTGACCAAAGTTTCCCCAAAACGTGGTAGAGGTCCAACAAGCCTCTAACCCTGAATTTTTATATATAGGCTGGTACAAAAAGAGTCATAGGATATCTACACCGAGGGCATTGCAACCTCATGTGTGTCTATGTAGAATAAAACACCGTTGGCTACACATTGAAATAACCAAACCTAGGCCCATGGTACACCGACTATGTGGTGTTTCAGTGCCTCAGCAAGTCCTCAATATGCACCATGGGAATCTGATGCGTAAGGCCATCCATATTTGTTTGGACACTCTGTAAGGTGCACTCCATATAAGAAGAATTTTCTCCTGGATGAGCCTCACCGCACCCCCTGTGTTGGTGACATGGATACCCCTCCATCCATATCAGTTTAATATATATGCATTCATAAAGTTTTGTTAGCTACAATGCATCCAAAAATAATTTTGTTTTACTTATTGAAATAAATAAAAATTAAATAAATTGAAAATTGAAAATTTTCTTAGCTATCTCACTGAGCACACCACTAGGAGGCATGGGTATGTCAATATCATGGGTGAAGCTTATCCCATCATAGGGATAATCATCTATAGCAATGATTTGATGCTTTCACTAGTGGAAAAATGTATCATCATGTGCATAGAGTATCTTCCCACCTCCCTAACGATTAAGAGCATGTGTTTCGTCCTTGGAGGTCACAAGTTCAAATGAAAAGGGGGATAGGTTATCCATACCTCCATATACTTTTGTAGTCAAATAGTTGTATGTAGGGGGTCCCTTGTTCCATGAACAAGAGGGTGTCATACACCCATTTAGAGTTTGTCTTAGTCGTGACCTTAAAAATAGATTATTATAATTATTAAACACGGTTCCCTCAATCAATGTTGCCAGCTAGTTGGCTTAGGTTTATGGACAGTTGGTATGGATTGTTGATTTTCATTGATATCAACCATTGGAGAGTGATATTTTATATTGATCTCAACCCTCAATGATTGATGTCAATCCTTGGATAAAGTCCAGTAGTGAATTTCGGTAGCACAAAGGTTTGGGTAATGGACCCAAGGTTGTTTCATGTATAATGGTATGAGTTTTAATATATTTTAAGGTAAGAATATTCTATATGGATTGTACATGTCATTCCATTTCTGGTGGTATGTGGAACGTCACATAACTCCTCATGGTTAGAGAGTTATGACCATGAGAAGTTGGAGAACCCAAGTTTGGGTAATGGACCCAAGATTGTTTGATGGATAATGGTATGAGTTTTGATATATTTGTAGAAAATAGTACTCTAGATGGATAATAAATGACATCCCATTTCCATTTGTACATGGAACGTCACATAACTCTTCACGGTTAGAGAGTTATGGACATGTGACATTAGAAAACCCTCATGAGTCATCTAGAATCCCCAAAAGGTCAAAGTAGTCAAAGTGGTTTAAGAGATTTTAGAAGGTAAATAATAAAATGAAGTGATGACTATACTATAAGTCAAAGTGAATACAAATAAATTATTTAAATAATAAAGTTAATGGAGAAATTAGAAGTGGGTTAACCCTAAAATAAGGAAAGTGGGTTAAGATGGTTAAAAGGCCCCTTGAGGAAGCTACATGAAAGTATACATAAGAGGAAAGGCTCTCTCATTTTAATCACACTTGAGCATATTTAATATATACAAGTGAATAAAGTAACCAAATTATATCTAAGCCAAATTTTAGAGGGAAGGTGAAGTAAAGAAGGCCGAAATTCAAGAGAGGACAAATTCCTTTGATGATGCTTTCTACAATATGTTATTTGCAGGTCATCTCACCATTGTTTCCATAATTTTTTTTATATAATGATTCAGACTATGAAATTGGGAGGCCATTGAGGAAACATATCCAAGTAGCTGTGGTACAAATTTCAGCTTGTGGGTCATTGTATTTTTGCAGTTACACTCTGTGGGAAATATGGTTTGGGGCTAGTCCTGAAACTAGTCTAAAACATGTGTTTCAGATAAAAAAATCATAAATTATTAATAGTAGATCCAAATTCAGTAAGACCAAATGTGTTGTTTATAGTACAAAATTTAGTTGTATATGTACAATTTCCATATCCATACAACAAATACTTTGTGCGGGGCACACTCTACAAGTTCTCTCTCTAGAATAAGCTACAATTCAACAAGGTATGCCATTTTTTCTATAAATCATTTTCTAAGAGGTTCCAAGTAGTGACACCTGGAGGAATTGCATAAAACACATTAAAGAACATTGTGTATTATTTTCAGATCTTATTCATTACAAGTACATAATTATTATTATTTCAAGTTAGAGTTGTTGACTAATCCAAAACTAGTCATGTGAGACTAAAGTAAAGTTTGATGAAAATGCTAGTCTCTTGTTGTTAAAGTTAATGAATTTTTGCAGGTATGTGATAATATACAATAGGTCTATACAGAGTTACAAATCATATTTCGATGATGAAATTGATGAGGGATTTTGGTTGAGTTACATGTTTGGTACATGGTTGAGACAAGTAGTTAATGAGTTGGCACATATATGAGGTGTATAGTTGATGACGTTGGTACATATTGATGAGTCATAGTTGATGAGTAGTCGATACATGATTGGTACATACTCGGTACACGGTTGGAGGCACTTGTTAGTAGTATTATTGACACATGGTTTATGAATGATGTAGCATACTTGTATTGGTATATTATTAGAAGCACATATTAATCTTGGTGATGATTATGAGTTGTTGTGTTATGCTTGATTGATGCACATCTTTGAAAGTTATCTTGGTAATTGATATTGGTGAGTAGATATGATTTGGTTGATAATATTGATGAGACAGGTTGTTGTGATAGTTTGTTTGGATAGGTTTTTGTGACAGGTTATTCATACAGGTTGGTACATGGTTGATGCACTTGTTTATGGTATAGGTTGCTTATAGGTTGTTTGGTGTAGGTTGGTAAATGGTTGATTCACTTTTTTATGGTATAGGTGGGTCATAGATTGTGTGGTACGGGTTGGTGCATGGTTGATGCACTTGTCTATGGTACAGGTTGGTGCATGGTTGATGCACTTGTTTATGGTACAGGTTGAGGTTCAGGTTGATGCATGATTGATGCATGGTTCAGGTTATTGGTACAGGTTGTTTGGTGCAGGTTGATTGGTACAGGTTTACAAAAGTATATCTCACAGTGATAGTGTGACAGTGGTTCCATCATTCTACTTATAGGTCAGGGTGTTTGGACAAGGCAACGACAGGTGGTTGTATCCACCTTTTGGTTGTATCTAGATAACATAGGGTGTTATATCCTCTTTCTGGTTGTAGGCAGAGAATTAGGGAGCTGGAGCTTCCCTCAGGTTGTCGCCTAAGAAACTAGGGGGTTGGAGCCTCCTTCGAGTTGCATCTAGAAAACAAAGGAAGTTGGTTCTTCCAATGAATGTAATTCTTAAAGAAATACAAGAAAAAACATTATGTGGTTTTCTCCCACTTTGGGTTTCCATGTAAAATACAAGTGTACTATGTATGTGTGTGATTGCTCATTTGTTTATTGTTTGTTTACTTTGCAACCATTGGATGATAATGTTGCATTGATATAACACTTTCATTTTGTGGTGAAAACACTTAAATTGCTCTATTAATGATTCAACCCTCCCTCTCAGTAATCCAACAATTGGTATCAGAGTTGGTTCCTTTAGGAAACAATTTAACTGCTGGAAGGAGATCATGGATTATTATGATAATGGAGTACCAATGTTTAATGGTCAGAATGGTTTTAATTATGAGATGTGGAGTAGAAGGATGAATGTTATAGGATATGATAGTTCAAAAAGGGCAAAGACTGCAACCAAAAAGGAATTGAAGAAGAATAAAAAAATAGCAATGGATATCATCTGGGAAGGATTACCTAATCCTGTAAGAGAAAAGGTTGGTAAATTTTCATCAGCCAAAGAACTTTGGGATAAGTTACATGACATATATTCTTCACCCATATAAGATTTAGAAAATACCAAAGAAGATGCCTATACAGATCAAGAATAATTATGTTCACCATGTCAAACAGATTCAAAAGATGAAGAGTACATAATCATTGTAGGTATGTTGTTTTTCTTTAATTATGGAAAACATGGACATCTTGAAATAGAATTCCATGAAGGAAATGAGACATAAAAACTAATTGAAAAGGAAGACAATTATTTAGCAGAATTGATTAGTGATTTAGATGAACTAAGAGAAAAAAACAAGTCACTCAAGAAATAATTGATGAAACAAAAGGAAAGTGTTGACATTTTTGAAGAAGCCCAACAGGTTGTTGAGAATTTAAGAACTCGGCTAGAAAAAGCCAAAAATATTGAAGAAAATATTGAGTATCAAAAGAAGTATTTGGAAGACAACATAGAAGCATAGAAGGAATAAGAAGAAATGAGAGAGAAGATATTGACAAATCATCTTAAGGAAAGAACTAACAATCTAAACTAGCTTGAGGAGGAGTTTGGTAAATAAGAGAAGGACTTGAAGAATAGATAATCACATTAAAAATTCAACTTGAAGAAGTGAAAAGAACAGAAGAAGTCGTGAAGTCTCAGATAATGAAGAAAGAAGAAGAGGTTGAGAACCTTGAAGAAGAAGTTGTCATATTGAGAAGTAAAATTGTCAATCTCAACAAGAACGTTTAATAGATAGAAACATCCACATCAGTTATAGAGAATGAAGAGAAGCACTCAAGGTTTCTAGAAAAGAAGAATGAAGAAAATATAAAAAGTTATGTAGAAGTAATCAAAGTAAGGAATCATGGTCAACCAGAATCTAAGAAAACTATTGAAGATACATCTTCAAGAAAGCCATTCATGTTCAAGCCACAAAGAGGCTACAATCATGATCATGATCAGTCAAGTCAAAAAGTCAAAAGGAATACAAGACAAAGAAGATAATTCACTCCCAGGTATGCAAATTTCTTTTATGGTCTTTGTTTTTATTGTACTAATTTTGGACATAACGTTGTATATTGCAGGGATTATAAAAGAAATGTTCAAGCAAGAAGTGCATATGTGGTCCCACGTAACATTGAATGTTACAAATGTCATAAATATGGACACATAGCTAGTGATTGTGGAAGCATGACCAATACTTCCATGAAAGATAACACTGATATCATATATAAGAAAGTATGGATAAGAAAACACGAAGAACAAGTGAACAAAGACTGGGTCCTAGAGATTGCAAGATTGGAAATAAAACGAGATGAAGAAAATTCTACAGATAAAAACAAAGATGTCATATATAGAATGGTTTGGAAAATAACTGAAAGAAAAGAAGGACGGGTAAATAAGGAAAATGTTCAAGAGATTGTAATTTCAGGCATTTTAGTGAAAGATGAATCCACACACAGAAAGAAATAAGTTAGATCTTACAAAGATGAGGAATCTACCAATGAATATGATGATGAATCTACCAATGAAGATGATAATGAATACAAATCAGAGAAGGAATTGTTTTGAGCCATCCGGCTTAGAGAATCCTAGGTAATATGAATATTAGACAAGGGGAGTCTATGCGATAGTTTTGATAGACCAAAGAACCATCCTTCGAGTAGCTTGCAGAGTTTGAGAAGACGGATCTAGAGAATTTAGTTAGCAAAAGTATAATTTGATGGATTAATCAAGACTTCATGATAGTATAGTGATAAATGGGTCAACATTATGGACGATTGTGCAAGTAGATTCTTGGATAGTAGGAACGAGAGAATGGATTCATACATTGGTTCAAAGAGTGGTTCAAAGACAAAGGAACACTATCATAATGGATGATAAATACAAAGGAAATGGTTCGAACAATGTTAATGGATTCCAAATTGATAGACATTTTTTGGACACATGCAGTGCATTCAACAATTCACATTCAAAACAAAGTAATGCTCAGAAACAACAATGAAAAAGCTCCCTACAAACTATGGAAAGGAAGCACAAATAACAACCTCTACAACAAGTTAACTCAAGGTAGTATTTTATTAATTGAAATTTATGTTGGTGATATTCCTTTTGGAAGTACTAATGACAGGTTAAGCTAGAAATTTGCAAAGGATATGCATAATGAAATTGAAATTTCATTACTTGGAGAACTATCCTTCTTTATGGGTCTTCGGATATGTCAAAGAAACCAAGGAATTTTTATTTCTCAAACTAAGTATATCAGAGAAATGATAAAGAGGTTTGGAATGGAATATTGCAAGGCAGTTACCACTCCTATGCGAACCAGTTGCAAGTTGAGAAAATATGATGATTTGAAGTCTACAGACCAGAGGTAATACAAGTCAATGATTGGTAACTTACTATATGCGACAACATATAGACCAGATGTAATGCAGGCAGTTGGACAGGTGACACGATTTCAAGCAACACCAAAGGAATCGCATGTATTAGCAGTAAAGAGGATTTTCATATATCTCGAAGGATCATAAGAGTTTGGATTATGGTATCCAAAATGAAAGGATCTATCACTTATTTCCTACACAAATGTATTTTGGGTAGGTTGCATTGATGATCAATGAAGCACCAATGGAGCAACATTCTACTTGGGTGGGTGTTTATTATCTTGGCTAAGAAAGAAACAATCATCAGTATCCTTATCTACAGTTGAAACATAGTATATTGCAGCAGCAACATGTTGTACATAGGTTCTATGGATGAAACAAACTTTGACAAATATATATGTTGAGTATGATGATCCCATTCCAATCTATTGTGTTAATACAAGCGCCATCAGTTTCTCAAAGAACCCGATGATGCACTTCAAGACGAAGCATATTCCAATAAAGTATCACTTTCTACTGTAACAAGTTGCAGAGAAGAACATTAGAGTTGAATATGTGGGCACAAAAGAACAAGTGGCTGACATCTTTACAAAACTGCTTCCACAAGAATTTTTTGAGTATCTTTTCCAGAGACTAGGAGTAATTTCTACTCCAAAATGAATGCTTTTGAATGATTATCTTATATTTCTTATATTTACATGAGGAAGAACCATAAATAGGAAAATTCAAGTTGGGAGATCAGTTTCAGGAAGAGTTTTGTTAGGGGGAGTAGCCCTGGATGGAAAGATACCTTTGTCATTGACAAAAGGGGAAATATTTATCAATGCAAAGGTAAATAGAGGATAGAGGCATGTTTCCAAGGGGAGCGATTTTTACAAGGGAACAATGAGAGATATGACTTCATAGTGATACCTTTTTTCAAAGGGGGAGATATTATTCATATGAAGGGAGAGAGAGTAACCAAAGGCTTATAAACACAAAGAAAAATCAAAGGCATGTAGATAGGGGGAGCAACTCCAAGGAGAGTTTAGTTAGGGGGAGCATCCCAAAAGGGATATACCTTTTTCCATTGATATCAAAGGGGGAGAGATAGAAACATTGATGAGGAGTATAAGCATGAATGTTATCATGACTATGTGTTGCCATCAATGTTGGTGTTTCCATCAATGCCAAAGGGGGAAATTGTCAGATAGTAAGCTTAGGTTGATGGAAAATTGGTATGGATAGTTTGTTGTCATTGATGTCAACCATTGGAGAGTGATATTTTAGATTAATGTCAACCCTTAGTGATTGATTTCAACCCTTGGAGAAAGTACGGTAGAGAATTCTGGTAGCACAAAGGTTTGGGTAATGGACCCAAGGTTGTTTCATGTATAATGGTATGAGTTTTAATATATTTTAAGGTAATACTATTTTATATGGATATTACATGTCATTCCATTTCTGGTGGTATGTGAAACATCACATAACTCCTCACGGTTAGAGAGTTATGGCCATGAGAAGTTGGAGAACCAAAGTTTGGGTAATGGACCCAAGTTTGTTTGATTTATAATGGTATGAGTTTTCATATATTTGCAGGAAAGAATATTCTGTATGGATATTACATATCATCTCATTTTCAATGGTATGTATAACATCACATAACTCCTCGCGGTTAGAGAGTTATGGCCATGTGAAGTTGGAGAACCCTCATGAGTCATCTAGAAGCCCCAAAAGGTCAAAGTAGTCAAAGTGGTTTAAGAGATTTTAGAAGGTAAATAATAAAGTGAAGTGATGAGTGTACTATAATTCAAAGTGAATACAGAATAAACTATTTAATTAATAAATTTAATGGAGAAATTAGAAGTGGGTTAACCCTAATATAAAGAAAGTGGGTTAAGATGATTAAAAGGTAACCCCTTGAGGAAGCTACATGAAAGTATAAATAAGAGGCAAGGCTTTCTCATTTTAATCACACTTGATCATATTGAATATCTACAAGTGATTGAGGTAACCAAAGGATATCTAAGCCTAATTTCAGAGGGAAGGTGAAGTAAAGAAGGATGAAATTCAAGAGAGGATAAATTCTTTTGATGATGCTTTCTAAGGTATGTTATTTACAGGTCATCTCACCATTTTCATACTAAATTTGTTTCTAGAATGAGTAAGATTGTGAAATTGGGAGGCCATTAAGGAAACATATCCAAGTATATTTGGTACAAATTTCAGCTTGTGGGTCGTTGTATTTTTGGAGTTACAGTCCATGGAAAATAGGGTTTGTGGCTAGTCCCGAAACTAGTCTAAAACATGTGTTTTGGGTAAAAACATCATAACTTCCTCATAACATATCCAAATTTAGTAAGAAAAAATGTGTTGGTTATAGTACAGCCTATAGTATTCTTTGTACAATTTTCATATCTATACAACAAATATTCTGTGCGGGGCACGCTCTACAAGTTCTCTCTCTAGAATAAGATAGAATTCAACAAGGTATGCCATATTTTCTATAAATCCTTTTTTGAGAAGTTCCAAGTAGTGAAACCTGGAGGAATTGCATAAAACAAACTGAATAAAATTGT
Organism: Picea glauca; assembly: GCA_000966675.3. Classification (NCBI taxonomy): domain Eukaryota; kingdom Viridiplantae; phylum Streptophyta; class Pinopsida; order Pinales; family Pinaceae; genus Picea; species Picea glauca. The sequence goes on from JZKD02S1151178.1 coordinate 107,410, forward strand.
GTACTATTTTTAAATCTTTATTTATTACAGGTACATAGTTATTTTTATTTCAAGTTAGGGTTGTTGACTAATAAAAAACTAGTCATGTGACAGTAAAGTAAAGTTTGATGAAAATGATAGTCTCTTGTTGTTAAAGTTAAGGTTTGCAAGTATGTGATCATATACACCAGGTCTATTACATAGTTAAAAATTATATTTGGATGATGAAATTGATGAGGAATTTTGGTTGAGGTACATGTTGGGTACGTGGTTGAGACAAGTAGTTGATGAGTTGGCACATACATGAGGTATATAGTTGATGATGTTGGTACATCTTGATGAGTCATAGTTTATGAGTAGTTGATACATGATTGGTACATACTTGGTACATGGTTGGAGGGACTTGTTAGTAGTATTGTTGACACATGGTTTATGGATGATGAAGCATACTTGTATTGACATATTATTAGAAGCACATATTGATCTTGGTGATGATTATGAGTTTTTGTGTTATGCTTGGTTGATGCACATCTTCGAGATTTGTCTTGATTATTGATCTTAGTGAGTATATCTGATTTGGTTGAAAAGATTGATGAGACAGGTTGTTGTGATAGGTTGTTTGGATAGGTTGTTGTGATAGGTTATTCATACAGGTTTGTGCATGGTTTATGCACTTGTTTATGGTAGATGTTGATTACAGGTTTTTTCATATAGACTGATGCACTTGTTTATGGTACAACTTGATGCATGGTTCAGGTTATTGGTATAGGTTGTTTGGTGCAGGTTGATTGGTACAGTTTTATAGCAGTATATCTCACAGTGATAGTGTGACAGTGGTTCCACGATTCTACTTATACGTCAGGGCGGTTGGACGGGGAAAGTAAAGGTGGTTGTAGCCACCTTTCGGTTGTAGCCAGAAAAGATAGGGGGTTGTAGCCTCCTTCTAGTTGTAGCCAGAGAATTGGGAAGTTGGAGCTTCCATCAAGTTGTAGCATGAGAAACTAGGGGGTTGGAGCCTCCTTCCAGTTGTAGCTGGAAAACAAAGGAAGTTGGTGCTTCCAATGAATGTAATTCTTAAATACATATAAGAAAAATCACTTCGTGGTTTTCTCCCGCTTTGGGTTTCCACGTAAAATACTGGTGTATTTTGTATGTGTGTGATTGCTCATTTGTTCATTGTTGAGTTACTCCGCAACTAGTGGATGATAATTCTACATTAATATAACACTTGCATTTTATGGTGAAAAACAATTAAATTGCTCTATTACTGATTCACACCCCCCTCTCAGTAGTCCAACAAATGCAGTGGAACAAAAAATTGTGGACGTATAGAATGAGCTCTCTCAAAGAAGAAAGAGCACAAGATGTTTCCATATCCAAAAAATTTCATATTGTCATTCTTGCAGTTAGTCAATTTTGTTTTTATGCTCTGTAATAAATATGTGTTCTAGTCATAGATCACTAGGAGAAGGTACCCTACCTCATAAAACATATGGAACCTCGAAACATGGTGTAGTGTAGTGGATCCTGCAATATTGTTGATAGTACGAAGAATTACCTTTAGGCTCAAATCCTCTATGCCACAAATAGGTACCTGGCTTCCAATTTATACCATACCAGGTGTACAATAAGATTCTATTTGATCTTATATGGTCATTACAATTACCCCACAAGTCTTTAGATTGACCACATCACCTTGACAAGAGATACTAGTGATGAAATATGTGTCTTCCACCTCTATGGTCAAGGATTGACCATATAGAATAAATGGATATTCATCTAGATTCCAATAACCAATCATCAGTTGCAACAATATTTATGTGCCCACATATTAGGGAACTCGTAAAGATTTCTCAAAACGCAACACCGTAGAGATTCTAAAACCTCTAGATGATCATCAATTTCTTGATAAACATCTTCATTCTATCTCTCTCTCTCTCTCTCTCTCTCTCTCTCTCTCTCTCTCTCTCTCTCTCTCTCTCTCTCTTTTCATTCAATAGTCCTTTTTGAAGCTCTGCAAAACACCAAGAAATCATTTTATTAATTTTTCCATCTTTGTGGAATTATATGCAGGCACCTTTGGCAACATGAGCATACATACGCGCCCATTGTTAAGGTCCCCTACATATATGACTGGGTATACATTCCCTGTGCTAAGAATGGGAACATATGATCTCGTCCTCTTTCAAAATAAAAAATGTAAAAGAAAAATTGAAGAAAAAATAAAAACGGCTTGCATAGAAAGGAAGAGAGATGAAAGCTTGTCTACCCGGTCCCAATGAAAAATAATTTCTATGATTGTAGCTCCTATTATGAACTTGAGAAGTTCAAAAAAATTTCCCACCCTTTTACTAAATTTGGTAAAATACTTAAATGAAATCAATTTTGGGTTATTTTCCATATCATATTGAATTTGTTAACACACGTTTATATATTTTATACCATTTTTTCCATTAAAATGCACAATAAACCATATTTTTAGTACAAGATGACCATTTGAGATGAGATTTCTCAAGGATGATGACTAAAATGGTATTTTTGTACCTGTTAAGTCCATTTTTTTACTATTTGAGGTAATATTCATGTCACCAGTATATAGGTTAGGAGCATTTTCACCTTGCATTTTTCATTATCATTAATCGACTATACACTTTCCTTAGGGTCAATCCCACTTATTGACGATGTTAGCACTTTGTAAATTTGTTCGGTTGATAAATAGACGACAGAGGTCACTATTTCAACTAACTTTCAGACCTGAAACTAGCCTTTCAGACCTGAAGAGGGCTTTCTCGAGAGACTATGTCTTGATGCATGATATGGCTTTAAAACTGTGGCTAGATTTAACACCTTTGAAATAGTGGGTTATGGTTATATTGGCGCAAGAGAGTAATACTTTGGGCTATGGAGTCGATTCAAGAAAAATGATAGGAACAAATGACTCGGTAACTGAACTTGAGAGGATAAAGGCTAGGCAAGAAACAGTCTTCAGTGCAAAATCATAATGTGTGGCGAGGCAGAAACACAGAAAGTAACTAATAGCATCGTTGTGGATGAATTCAGAGTTAACTTTAGAAGAAATAATTTTGTCTAAATGGCGCAAACAAGGGGCTCTGCACAACATATCCATAGGTTCGAAATTTCATTTTAATTTAAACAGAAAAAGATATGAATAAAGAAAACAGGAAGTACATACACAAAGAAGGGAAGACAATACATACAAATGTTATAATTAGAATCTTTTCATCAAAGCTACAGGAATTTTTCATTAAATTTCAATCGAACTCAAATTTCATATAATAGCTATTGTATATACTAATTTTTCCAACCAACCTATCTTACATCGAAAATATCAAATATATAAGCCAGGGCGCCGCTTGGGCTACCCTGCTCTTCTCACTGCTATCTCTAAAAACTAGGAAACTGACTATTATGCGTTAAAAGACTCTATGCATGACGTTTTTCCAAAAATATACAACAAGTACATCTGGCTACATTATGACTATTTGTAATCCGCCACGAGGATCTGGTTATCATTCAGGCCTTGTCATGAGAGAGTGATGTTTAAATGATTTCCTTTGATCAAATGTCTGAACAGAAAAGTGTTTCTCAGAGCCCCAGTTTCTGCTGTAATGACTTTGATTCCTTTCGCGCGCTCATTTGCTGGAGGAAAATGTGCGTAAAAAGTGGTTGTTGATTGTCATGGTCATTATCAGAAATGTAAAAATTGTCTTAGGGTGATGTCTCCTTCAAACTATCAAGATTTTCTTTTTGTTTGTGGGTGTAGGATGAAACTTAGCTAATCCTATTTCTTCTTCTCGCCGACGAGAACTGCGTGATTTATCACCTTGGTCATTTCACATTCTCTGGAGTGTTTTGCATGCCTTTCTTCCGACAACTGTTGTGCTTCGCGTAGCTGTACGATCATATCCTGTGTCTCTCTGAGCTATCTTTTGAGCCACGTTGCGTTACCTTCACGACCTTGTGTTGCTGACGCCTCAATGGTCTTTTTCGATAGCTATTGTCTCATATCCCTATTTTCCTGATACAGTTCGACGATGGCTATCTTCGCCTGCTTCAGCTGCTAAGATGTTTCTTGATCATTTTTTCCCACAACATCCATCCTTCTCATTCTGCTCCCACTTTTTTGGCTTTTACTTTCCAAAGGTTCCAGGCGAACAACGCACATAAGTAAATTTTCAACAAATGATCATGGGGGCAGTTTGTCTGGGATTTGGGTTTCCCCAACTTCCTTATTCTTCCTTGGTCTACCCCTTCTCCAAGATATATGTTGTTGGGGATACAGGGATTCTACTATCCTTCCTTTCTATGTAGTTCCTTCCACAATAGGTTTCGTGTGGTGTGATGTCGTCGTTCCCACGGGTAAAGGAAAAATCCCCCTTTTATCCTTGGGGATGCTTGTTGTAAGTGAGAATGGATCCCAATCACTTTGGTGTTTGGGTCTGGCAATTCTGCCACTTCGCACGCCCTTCTTTATGCTTTGAGAGGTCACCATGGCTAGACCAGTATTTATCTTATGTGCAGTGGATCTGGTGAATGCCCAATATGGAGAATTCAATTGACCTTGTCCTATGAGAAAAATTATAGACAAAAACTGAATCTGATTTCGCGAATAACATGAGTGCAAAACCTATGGGATTTATAACAGATTGGGTGTAAGGAGGAATCTTGCCAAGGAATAGTGAATTCATGGAGACTAGATGTTTCGAATCGAATTGCAGATTTTCCATGGAACATCCCTGTGTGTAAGCTACATGCGATAAAGGCTGCAGGGCATACATGATACGAACGTCACGATTTTTCATTCCCTCGACCTTCACAATGTGCTGATAATAGTTTATTCACTTGCTGACATGATTTCCATTAACTACTTGAATCGACCTGGGGCACGTAGAGACTACCTTTTAACAGGACCCGACTCTTTGGGAACAACATACCTGTACCGTTTATGCATGTTTCGACTTTGACATCCCTTCCCGCTTCCAAGGGCCAACCAGTCACTTACTGATTTTGACCCCTTCATTGTTATGTACCTGACTTCACATGTTTGGACACATGGGCCATAACTTGACCGAAACCTAACTCTAACTGAAATAAAAATGGCGGTGCTAACAACTGGCTCCAATGGGGATGCTATCCTCCCTGCGAGGTAGCAAAGAACAATAGACCTGGTGCATGGACATTGGGCCTTATTTCAAATCTTTGAAACTACAATATGAAAAACAAGATGCAAAATAAACCTATCAATGCAGCTTCTAAAAGATTCAGCATAAAAATCAGGGCCTTCACTTTGGGCTTCAATTTTTTGTTGACCTAATGAATTGACACAAAAATAAAATGACTATTTACAATGATATGTCACTTAAACATAATTTATTTCATCAGATAATGTTTGAGGAACTTGTCGTTTATAGGAACCCAACCAACACACTCCCCATTTAGTTCTTCCATAAAATAAGAAATATTTTTGTGATGTGCACCGATTTTGAATGGACCCATCCATAGATTATCGATTTTGCCATGCTTTCCTATGTCCTCATTTCTCACATCCCATCTCAACACCAGATCACCCAAATGAAAATCCTCCTACTTGGAACACTTTTCAAAGTCTTTCTTCATCCTTTCCTGGTGGAGTTGTGATCGATTGTACACCTATTTCCTCATCTGTTGTGTGTGAACCAACTGATTTATTATTCTCTGTGCATCATTTGGCTTGGCCTCCTTCTCTTGCAACAAATTTCTGACAGGAAACCCCAATGTGGTAGGGAAAATTGTGTCTTCTCTATATACGATTTGAAAAGGTTACGTTGAGATGGAATTTTTGGTGGTAACCCGATCTACCCACAGCGCATAACTAAGATTTTTATGCCAATCTTTTTTATTTTCTTGCAAGAGTCTTTTGATGATCCTAGATAGGCTCTTATTTGATGATTCTGCTAACCTGTTTCCTTATGGGTAGTACATTGTAGAATGCCCTAGGGTTATGTTGTAATCCTGAAAAAAATTCTCCAACTTCTAGGACTTGAATGCGGTCATGTTTTATGTTATCATCTTGACGGGGCATCCAAATCTCGACAAGATGTTTGTCTCCAGAAATTGGATAATGACTGCATTAGTATCTTTCTTCATGGGGATCACTTCTATCCACTTTTTGAAGTAGTCAGTGGTCGTGAGTATCCATTTGTGCTACGCTAAGGATGGAAGATTTATTTCCCGTATAAATTCCAAACCTCACTGCATGAATGGTGCTTCGACTAAGATCAAATTTAGTGGCAAAGGCTACATCTTTCTTCTTCCGTCAAAAATCTGACACTCGTGGTAACTGGACACTTCTTTGTAGACATCCACGAAGATGGTAGGCCAATAGTAACCTACTCTTAAGATTTTGTGCATGGTGGTTTTCTAGTAATGGTGTCCTCCACAGTCTCCCTTGTGAAATTCTTTTGTGGCTCGCTTCGCGTCATTTTCCAGCAAATAACTCAGCAACATTCCCCTAGGATCTTTCCAGTGGATCAAGTTATCCAAGATCCATAACTTAACCACTTTAGTCTTGAGAAATCCGGCCTTAGTCTTACTTACACTCGGAGGGGCCTGAAGTTTCTTCAACACATAGATGATGTCATCATACCACGGCGAGTCGACGAAATCCTGAGACACTTACATAGTCGTTTCTTCATGAGGACTCTCTGACAGATCGACAATAAAATTGATTCCCAAAGCGTCGTAGTCCGATTGCGCCATTAGCTTTGCAAGACCCTGGCCCTTAATTAGTTTTGTCGACTTAATATCCAGATCATATTCCATCATGGTCGCTATCCATTTTTCTCTCCTCCCCTTGAGGTCAGGCTGAGTCAGGATATCCTTAACTGAATTGTTCGGCACATAAGAAATAACGTGGGAGTGCAATATGTACATCTTGAACTTCTTCAAGTCTTTCACTAAGGCATATGCTTGCTTTTCCATAATTTTGTACCTTCGTGGAGCATCCCACAATGTTCTTCTGAAATAAGCTATAGGCTTCTCAAAGTTATGCTCGGCTTTCTACAACAGCATGTCGATGATTATGTGCTCTGAGGAAAATGAAACATGATGAAATATTTTATGAAGTCTGCACTGGATAGCAGATGAGATCTAGTTAATTCCACCTATATATATCTTAAAACGACTTCTTGGATTTTGGGTTCCACTTGATATCATTTCCATTTATAAGCACACAGGTGATATGCTTTATAATCTTTGCTAGGATCGAGATGAATCTTCTCAAGAAGTTTACTTTTCCCATGAAGGATTGCAATTCTTTCTTACTGCGTGGAGTGTCAATTTTTAGGATTCCTTCAAACCTGTCGGCGTTTATCTTAATTCCATCTTTCAAGATAATGTGCCCCAATAGTTTCCCTTCTTGCACCCTGAAATGTGGTTTCTTTGGATTTAGTGATATACCGAACTTCCTACACTTCTATAAAACTTTCTTCAAATTCTCGAAGTGTTGTTCATTGGAAGGAGAGTATACCGTGATGTTCTCTAGATAAATCACAATGAACTTGTCCCTTTCTTCAAAAAATTCTATGTCCATTACCCTCTGGAAAGTGGCACCATCATTCATCAGTCCGAAAGGCATCTTGGCATACATGAAAGTCATTTTTTCTCTGTCGTCTAGGTGGACCATGATTTGATTATACCCCGAAAAACCATCCAGCATGGACATCTTCTGGGACCCCACCACCTTTTGCAGGATATAGTCCATTTTAGGGAGAGGGTGGTGGTCCTTTAAGGACACTTTGTTCAAGTTTCATAAGTCTACACACAATCGTATTTCACCACACTTCTTTCTTACAGAAACCAAATTAGCTACCCATTTCGAGAATCTTAAAGAAACAATAATCTTAGCTTCAAATAGTTTCTTTACCTCCTTCTCGATCAACAACAATAGTAGGGGATTTATCCATTGTGGATTTTGTTTGAATGACTTCTGGTATTCTTTGAGAGGGATGACATGCTGAATTGCTTTGGTGTCATACACCTTCAAATCGTCGTAGCTCTAGGCGAAAACATTGGGGAAATGCTTCATGAGCTTGACATAGTCTTGCTTGACCTTTGGACTGAGAACTTTCATGTCCTCTTCATGTCCTCTTCATTTGCAGTGACGTTGGGATTTTTATCCATGTCATTTTCGTCAAACATATTTTCCAGCATCACTGACCCCTTCAGAATGATGTTATTTTTTAGTTGTATTATGTCCCTTCCCATGATCTCGTTCTGGAAAGGGTCGTCATTACTGCACACATCTTCTCCCATATTTTTCGCAACAAAATTCATCATCAATGTTTATGTTAGCGAACTAGTCACTCATCTAAAGAAATATTTCTACCTGATTGTCATCCTCAAACACCTGTTAATATTTGATATTATCAGGAATTGTCAGCCTATGTTTGACTTCAATCTCATATTTTCTGTTTGGGAATATGGGGGTTTTTAAAACCAAGGCCGAGGTGGCCAATGCATCAGTGATTTGATTTTTCTTAGTCGAAAGGTCATGCTTCGAAAATCACTCGAGGAGGTCCAGTACCAAGTTTATGTAAGCTCTCAGCCTAGGGTTTTTTTTCTGATATATGCCTTTAACCTGGTTTATGACCATTTCATATTCTCTGCGCACTGATATCCTCTTTGCACCTAATTATTTCAACATCTTCAGGCCCAGAATCAGTGCCTCATACTCGGCCATTGTTGGCATCCGAATGCGAGCTTGAATGAGTTCAACTTTGTTCCCACTTTAGGGGGGCTTACCCATACGACCACACCTACTCCTTCCTTGCTAGAAGCGCCATCAAAACTCATGTTCCACATCTCATTTTCCATGTAGTATTTTTGGTTGGTGGACTCTAATGCTTCCCACGCAGTTTCCTCATCGGCTGTCATGATGGTTGTCGGCTCTTCCTCTTCAAAAATTAGGTCATTGTAGAATATATAAGAACCAACCTCAGTTTCAATGGAGTATATGGGGTGGTTGTTTGGCTTCTTTTTGCTACTTACCATGTATTTCAGCAGCACTTATTTGTACAACTATCTGTCCTGGCCAAAGATAGGAATGGTGGCATATGACATGTCCATTTGCAGGGTCCCTTTTAACTTCACAGCCCATGATCTGGACAACATCATGCCAAACATAGGGGGTATGTCTGCTATGACCACGTCCATAACCATGCTCTTCGAAGGAATTTGGGCCAATGACATGACCAAGTCCTTAATGAGACCCAAGCACTTGACTTTCCCCAAATCAAAAGAGAAAAGGTCCTTGTAGGGTCTAGTGATATCCAAACCTAGTTCATCCATGATCACCTTTGGCATGAGGTTGTGAGACGCACTGGAATCTAGCATGGCGTTATGTAGGGTCATGTCATGAACCTTCAAACTGATGTAGAATGGAGGTATGTCCTCAGTATCACTTGTCTCTTCAACGTGCAGACCAAACAAAATAACAGGGTGATAGCCTTGCACTTTCAAAGTATCGGGGGTCCCTCCCATTTTCAACATTTTTATAATCTTCTCCTGATACTTTAACTTTTTGATAAGTTCGTTGAATGGGACATAGATTTTGATTTTAGCCATTTCATGATCAAAGTTAAAAGGAGGATAGACTTTCTCTACCTCATTTCCACCCGCTTCTCGACTTGTTTTCGGAGTTTTCTTTAGGTCCTGCTCCTTCAAATTTTCCTTCTCCGTTGCATCCTTGGTCATGTTGTCTGGCCTTGGTAGGCTTGTTGAAGGGGTGTTCACCAGAGGCTTCCTTACGAGGTTAGTCTGCTGAGGCTCGGTAAGCGTTTCCTTTCTCCTAAGGTTATATTTCTTATGAAACTGCATGATGGTGTTCTGATAACCTTTTAAGAAATCTTTTGTTTCCCAGGATAGTTCATCATCTATTTCCCCAGTCCATGCATCATTCGTTTCCATCATAAAATCATCGTCTCTCCTCATCTACCAATCATTTTCTCTCTTTGTCAAAAACAGGCGTAGGTTCTTGTCATCGCAACAATGCAGTTGGTCTTCAAACATCTAATCGAAGTCTTCATCCGTGTAGTTGTTTTGGAATGGAGGCCTTGTCTATTGGTCACCTTGATCTCTCTTCTCCCTCTATTCCCTATGTTTGATATGAGGAAATTGACCCCTTCTAATTTTCTAATTTCGGGATGGGGGTCATGTTGTTCTCAGGAAATGAGTCTGTTTCCCACAGACATTTTCTCCACTAGCTTCTCCATGGTTCTCATCATTAAGTCAAATTTGTCATCTGTGGATCTCAATGTTGATGGTTTCTCATCTCCTTGGGGCTTCTTATCACCTCTGTTGAATCTTTGTTTGATCTTCCCAGACGCCATCATATTTACCTTGACCTCGATCACATTGCTCATTATCGTGTCTTGATTCGTCGATCTTCTCTCTCTCAACAACAATGTGAAATCATTTTCGAAGGAGTCAGCATATCGCAACTGTGTAGCCCCGTGAGGTGGCTGAACTTTTGTGGGAATCAAGTTATAAAACTTCATGAATCGGGCTAAGAATTCTTGCACTGTCTCCTCTGGTGCCTTCTTCATATTATTGTACTACGCTAACAACTACAAGGGGTTCTTCTTGTCTCCCCATCTGTTGATGAAACATGTTTTGAACACAGTGAAGTCTTGAATACTTGTTGGGTAGGGCTTTGAACCACTTCCTCACCTCCCCCGCAAAAATCTGCATGAACAACCTCATTTTCATGTCTACATAGTCTACCTCTGCCAGGTCGACAAAATTGTTGAACCAATCCAAATGTTTCTTGGTTGAGATGCTCCCTTCAACATCATAGAGCTTAATTATCTGGCTGTAATTTTGGGGAAAATCATGAAGTTGGGCTGGTAGAATGAGGGGGGAGAATCTAGCAGCCATGGCTCTAAGAGAGTTTGGGACTTGAGGGATATTATTATAGACTATGGCCTGGAATCTCTTCTGGTCCAAGCTAGTTTGACTTAAACATATCTCGTCCAAGCTAGTTTCTAACTTAGACCTTAACAGGGTTTGATTGAATAACTCATCAAACTCCAGGTCATCAATGCTTTGTGCTCCATCTTTGGGTAAGGACATGATTTCGTCTAGGTAATAGAATAGGTTTGATGCTTTCTCTCTATTCTTGCGCATAATCTTATTGGGGTTGTACACAGGCTCCGTAGGGTTTGGGTCAGGATTTGCTTTGGTATAGATCATGTTTGGAGCTAGGGTTCCAAAACTGTGCTACTTGGTGCTACTGGTCTTTTTGACTAGATTCGCCAAGGAAAATATTTCAACCGGTATAGTTGTTTGTCCCTCTCTTACCCTCAGGGGTCAAACTACAATGTTAGTCATTCTCCCATGGAAAATCAGTTTAATTTCTTCCCCAACAATGACGCTAGAAATTTTAGCTCTTTGTAAATCTGTTCAACTGATAAAAAGATGACAAAGGTAACTGTTTCAACCAACTTTCAGACCCGAAACTAGCCTTTCTGACCCGGAGATGGATCTCTTGGGAGACTTTGTCTCGATGCAAGATATGGATTTAAAACTGTAGCTAGATTTAACACCTTTGAAATAGTGGGTTCTGGTTATATTGGCACAAGAGAGTAAGACTTTGGGCTATGGAGTCGATTCGAGAAAAATGATAGGAACAAATGACTTGGAAATTGAACTTGAGAGGATAAAGGCTAAGCGAGCAATAGTATTCAGTGCAAAATCGTAATGTGTGGTGAGGAGAAAACACAAGAAGTAACTCGGAGCATTGTTGTCGACGAATTCGTTGTTAAATTTAGAAGAAAATGTTTTGTCTAAATGGCGCGAACAAGGGGTGTTGCGCAGTGAATTCATAGGTTTGAAATTTCATTCTGATTTATAAAGAAAAAGATATGAATAAAGAAAAGAGGAAGTACATACGCAAATAAGGGAAGACAAATCATCCAACTGTTACAATTAGAATCTTTCCATTAAATCTACAAGACTTTTGCATTAAATTTTGATGGAACTCAAATTTCGTACAATAGCTACTATCTATAGTAATTTTTCCAACCAACCTAGCTTACATCCAAAAGATCAAATATATAATCTAGGGTGTCACTTGGGCTACCCTTCTCTTTTAATTGTTATCTCTAAAAACTAGGAAATTGATTGCTATGCTTTAAAAGACTCTTTGCATGATGGTTTTCCAAAAATAGACAACAAATACATCTGGCTACATTATGACTGTTTGTAATCTACCACGGGGATCCAATTATCGGTCAGGCCACGTCATGAGAGAGTGATGTGTCAATTTTTTCCTTCGATCAAATGTCCGAACAGACAAGTGTTTGTCAGAGCCCCACTTTCTACTATAACGGCTTTGATTCTTGTTGCACTCTCATTTGTTGGGGGAAAATGTGTGTGGCAGGTGGCTGTTGATTGTCATGGATGTTATCAAAAATGGAAAATTTTTCTTAGGGTGATGTATCCTTCAAACTGTCACGATTTAATTTTTGTTTGTGGGTGTAGGATGAACTTCAGCTAATCTTGTTTCTTCTACTCACTGGCGAGAACTACACGAGTTATCTCCTCGATCATTTCACATTCTTTGGAGTGTTTTGCATGCCTTTCTTCCAACATCCATTCTGCTTCACACAGATGTACGATTGTATCCCACACCTCTTTGAGTTGTCTTTTGAGACACATTACGTTCCCTTCGCAACCTTGTGTTGTTGATGCCTCAATGGTCTTTGTCGATAGTTGTTGTCTAATCTCCCTATTTTCCTGATACAGTTTGGTGATGGCTAGCTTCGCCTGCTTCAACTGCTAATATGTTTCTTGATCATTTTTACCTGCGATATCCATCCTCCTCATTATTCTCCCACTCTATCGGTTTGTAATTTCCAAAGGTTCCAGGCAGACAACGTGCATAAGTAAATTTTCAACAAACAATCGTGTGCGTGGTTTGTCCAGGATTCTGGCTTCCCTAGATTCCTTATTCTTCCTTGGCCTACCCCTTCTACAAGGAATATGTTGTTGGGGAGACATGGCTTCTACTATTCTTCCTTCCTGCACAGTTCCCTCCACTCCAGGTTTCACGTGGTATGATGTTGTTGTTCCCGGGGCTAAAGGGAAAATCCCCCTTTTATCCTTGGTGATGCCTGTTGTAAGTGAGAACGAATCCCAATCATTTTGGGGTTTGGTTCTGGCAATTATGCCACTTTGTGCACCCTTATTTATGATTTGAGAGGTTTTCATGGCTCGACCAGTATTTATCTTGCATGTAGTGGATCCGGTGAATGCCCAAGATAGAGAATTTGATCGGCCTGGTCCTACGAGAAAACTTACAGATAAATCTTGAATCTGATTTCATGAATAACATGGGTGAAAAACCTCTAGGATTTATAACAGTTTGAGTGGAAGGAGTAATCGTACCAAGGAACATTGAATTCATGGCGACTGGATGTTTCGAATCGAATTGCATATTTTCCATGGAACATCCTTGCGTGTAAGGTACAAGTGATAAGGGTTGCAGAGCATACATGATATGAATGCCGTGATTTTTCATTCCCTTGACCTTCATAATGAGTTGATAATAGTTTTTTCACTTGCCGACGCGACTTCCATTAACTACTTGACTCGACCTAGGGCACGTAGAGACTACCTTTTAACAGGACCCGACTCTCTGGGAACAACATACCTATATCATTTATGCATGTTTAGAATCTAACATCCCTTCCCTCTTCCAACGGACAAACAACCACTTACTGACTTTGACCCCTTCACTGTTACGTACCTTACTTCACATGTTTGGACACATGGGCCATAACTCAACCGAAAACTGACTCTAACTAAAAGAAAAATGGCAGCGCTAATAGATGACACAAGCCTTTTTCGGTCATTTTTTCAATGTCATTCAATTGTTTGTAGACCCTACCATCATGGGCATCTTAGCTAGCACCTGATTTTCCTTTCGGTGCCCATGCTAGATTTGTTTCTTAGGCTTGGGAATCTTGTTAGTCCCACCATGACATTGCATTGAAACCTTATATCCTTCTCAATGTCATTCTTTTTATTTACCCTACGGGATCCCATACTTATGTGTTAAGTTGTAATAATGCATTTCATTCTGTTACTTCCACTTTTGGGCCTAATGTCAATTTCATCTTGTTGTTTATCAACCGTTCGCTTATTCATTCTTATTAGTCTCTAACCTTACATTTTTTTCCTTTACAATTTGACACTTGTAATATAAGAGGAAACATTCCCTCGAGTGTACATATGCTACAGATGCTTCCTTTCATTGAGCATAGGTATGTTCCTTGAACTTGGAACTAGTTTTCTTGCTCACAACACTCATTTCATCCATGTATTCTAGGGTTATTTTATTCCTTTTCAGGATTTCCAATATGAAAATGAAACAAATATAACAAGAAAGTTAGTGGGAATGATTCTACTTATCGTTATTAGCAACAATCGAGTCACCTCTGAATAAAGAACACAATCTTGAGTCCAGCCTTAATAATTTGGGTTTGTGTGACTTTAGGAAAATGAACCAATTATAAAGAGTTGTCACTCCTCTCGCTGGTTATTCTTCCAGTCACTATGGAAATTTTTTCTTTGCCTCCTACATCAAATACTTATGTCAATTTTTATTTTTAGTTCATGCTGCTTAAGTCACAAGTTGTTTGATGTTCTTCTTCAGAGGAAGTTTGACCCTGTGTCGGTCGTTCCATAGAAATATTGGATTTGCAAGTCGAACTTCCCATGTGTCAAGTAAATCTTGGAATCATAAGTATATTTTTCCTATACTCATGTTGGTATGGAGGGTCCCCATTGACTTCCTACTGGTGGGTTAAGTTGTTATCGAATACGACAAAATGATTTGATATTTTGACCTAGAGTCACACCCTAGCCCTATTTACATCATTGATAGGTGACCTTGTGCTCAGTAGATAACATTCCATCATTGGCCATTGACAGAGTGCCTTCCCTTGTATTCGATGGAAAGAACATTATACACACATTGGGATTCATGCAATAACTGTGATTCTATTTGTCCTTATTCATGGTTTCCTCTCCTTTGTTGATAGTCTTGATTATTGTTTGTTATTCAGAGGGTCTCTTATGTGTTCTATTTACATCTAATGAACACAAGATATGTACTTCATGATGGTCCTTTCAATCTTTCATCCATGTCCTTTGGAATCTTTGGCTTTCTGCTACTCCTGTTGGATGATGGGGGATTCCTTAATTACCTCCTTCAAGTGGATCTCCTCTTATCGAATTCACCACATCATTCTCTGGGATAAGGATCTAGACTCATTATTAGTACCTTGTGGCTTGTATTCATCAATGGTAGCTTCCCTTGCTATTGAAAATGGGAATACATCAATGTCCCCTTATTGATAGATTCTTCTAGGTGTTCAACATCATATCCTCTATTGACACTTGTTATATTGTACTAGGTACATTGATGCCCATTATCATTATTGGTAGGTTTTATCATGTTTTTTAATGGTATACATCAATTATTGGTAATCAAATAGTGTCTCATTGTGTTCGAATCCAACATATCTATTCACATAGTATAGACTAGTACCACGATAGTTTATTTGAAGACCTCAGGAATGTAGTAGCATCACCTATTTTATGTTTCTACCCGAGTTACAATTGGATAGTAGCACTCCTCACATAGGTACTCATGAAGGATCAATTATCCAACTCTTGCCCTAGATATCTTTCACTGATTATGAGACATAGAGCCACTATGTATCTATTTCAAGGCCATGATCATTGCATTATATATATATATACATTCTTCATGGATCTATAGTGTACTTGATTGGTGACCATGATTATGATCACACGTGAGCATGGGTATGCCCTCCTTGGGAATTGAGTTTTCTAACTTGTTGATGTGTTGGTTGTTGTTCTTAGATTGGATTATGGCAACCTTCACGCTAACTAACTGCTTCTTGAAGACTTATAATGTATCTCAACCATTAGTTTCTCTTCTAACCTCCGAGATTAGGGGTCATCTGTTATAGCATCAATTGCCACCATTAAAGCATTGATGTTCTTTTGGCCTAACCTCCATCCTACTTATAGACAATTATTCACCATACCTCCTTGAGATCTTATAAAAAACATTAATTTGGGAGATATACGAACCCTATCAGTTATGAAACACATGTGTACGTGGGCTATTGAAGGGACGATCATGTACATGCTAATAAATGCTAAAAAAAATATCGTTATCCTTAACTAAATGTTGATTTACAGGTTTGGTTAGTTTCCTAACTCCTTTTACCAGTACTCAATTATCTATGACCAACGAGAGACCACATAAAAGGAGAATTTTCAACAAGGATAAAGGTAGTGGTGCTTTTCACATTGGAGAAAACACCTATCTTGCTATCCCCGTCGAGTATGTAAGCCCATACATATCCCTGTTGTTGTTGGATTTTTTCCTTGCAAACCCTTGTTTCCAACCTCTTCCTGATCACCAACCTATATGACCCAAGAGTCTCCAATATATTATCTTTGGATCCGTGGAGAATATAGATTCAAAACCAACCCTATAGCAGGAGCTTGAGTGGAGGAACCTGGCTTTCTTTTGACATGGCAGTGTCGCGCCAGACAACTGAAATCTTTAACTACCTAACTGTTGTTCATCAATAATACAGAAACTCATTCTTCTGAAGTCTATTTTATTGGTTTTGTTTAAATTCGTAATTATTTTATACATACTTCATAGAATACTAATTTCCTTGATCATTCCACTATTTTTCATTGAATTAATGGGTATTTATTAGTATAACTACCTCTATGCATATGTTTGCATGTTTAAGGTTCTTGCATGTTGCAGAGGATATATTGGAGAAGAGTTAAAGGATTATGACAATAAGGAACAACAATAATGGTAGGACTCCTAGTGAGTTAACCCTTCTCTTCCTATCAATAGTTAGTTATTTCCTTTGAATTCAATTATAATATCTTAGTTGTTAAGTGTTCTTTATTGAATTCGTTTTCTATACAATCATTAGTATGTTGTAGTAAGCCCACTATCATAGGGGAATTTTCCCCAAAAGCACCAGGTATTGAATAAGACGTTTCCATGATTGTCTAAGCTTATAGCCATCTTTACGATTGAAGTTATTGGGGTGTTTTTCAATATCGAGAGCCTCACAAATTACACAAGAGGATTAAAAGGGAGATGGTGCTATAGTTTTGGTTTGGTCAAGTCCTTTAGCGCAACCTATAAATTTTTTTAATCGAATTCAACCAAATAGATCCTTTAATTTAATTAGTTGGCTAATAAACCTCTATGCTCGTCTCCTTGGTCTTCTCTACCAAAATCCAACCACTATTTCCCTAAATTATGTCTCATCTTTGCCTTTGATTTGATCACTTTTCTCACATCCTCACCCCCCCATTCAAACTCAGTTTCAATTTCACATGCCTAGATTGTCTCATCATTTAAGTCTTTGGATATTGCTCCCATCTTAACCCTCACACCTTCACACTAGCCATTTGACCCCCTACTTCTTCTCTCCTTGATTGATAGCCATGTGATGAGCCCCACTCCTTCCCTTATCCTTCAACTCAGCTCGCTTCTCCAAATCCAAAAACACTCATTCTTCTTCCACAATCGTTTATCACCTCTCTCTATGATATATCCAAGGCACCACCAACCATATTTCCTGAATATTGGCCAAAACATTCATCAAAATGTTTTTCAAGCCATGAAAAACCATGAAGAAACTAATCAAAATTTATTAGGACAAATCAGACCCCATGCTTGCCCGAGGATTCTACCAAATACCTTTTTCCTATGTAAAATCCAACATAGGCCAAACATGTAGTTCTTTCAAAGCCTAACTCAAAGAACACATTACAGACACAAACCACAACCAAATCAACAAGTGAGCTATTGTTGAACACTCTTTCAAATCTAATCACCTAATTTGTTTGATGAAACCAAAATTCTAGCATAATTTCCCTTGTATTCTTCTCTTATCGTTCATGAGGCCCTCGAGATTGAAAGACACCCCCAATAACTTCAATCATGAAAATGGAGACAAGATGAACTAATCATGGAAGCCTCTTATTCAATACCTGGATCACTAATCTTCTATCTAGTCATTGGTAATGTTGTTTGGTCGATCCTTCTCTATTCCTCTTGTATTAATAATTCTCATTCTTCCCTTCATTGTCCACTTACAACCTTTTTTTCCCTTTAATCTTGTTATGGGGTAACTCTCTTCCAAGTTTTTGTTATCATTGTCCTCTTTTTTAATTTAGGGTTTCATCTCATTTATTATGTTCACCTCATTTTTCTAATTCTTGTCTCATTTCTCCTTTCTCCTTAATCATTTATCAATTAGCTCCCTCTTATTCAAAATCTCAAGTTGATATTAATTTAATTTAATCATTTAATTATTGTTTCTCTCCCTCTCTTATTCAAAATCTTTCACCTTAACATTAATTTAATTTAAATAATCTTATTTTATTCTTATACACAATCCTCATTTATTGACTCATGCCCATCTCTTAGTCATAATCTATTTATAACATCCATTTGATATTTAATTTAATTTAATTAATTTTATTTCAACCCCTTTTTTCACAACTTTCTTTTAATATAAATTTGAAAACTTAACAAAATTGTCTAATAATTAGACATTAGAAAATGAAAATCAAGATTTTATAGATTATCTTCCTTATATATTAATTATTAGTGAAATTCGTTAATAAAATTAACTTGATAATGATTATCAAATTATTTACTACATTATTGTCTAGTTTTAACAAGGTCGTCAAGAACATTTAAGCCATCAAAATCAACTAGAACTATTAACCATGTTCTTTTTACTTATCAAACGAATCTACAAAATATATAATAAAATAATTGCAATTTAAAGGATTGAAAATAAAGAGAACAACGAATATTTCGTTAATCTCTTGCTATGGTTGGCATGTGCCTAAAAATGGAAATGCGAGCTGGGTTGTTGCTTGGCTTTCTTACATGAGCTTCATGTTTTTTCTTCCGATTATTAATTTTTTTGCAGCATGGCTTCTTTAAATTATTAACTTTTTAAGTTTCAAACAAACAATGAATGTAATGTTGCCTTCGTTTTTTAAGTTATTAAATTTCTCTCTGAGCTTTAACAAGGCTGCATGGCAGCGTATACCTGCCGATGAGGGTACTTTCCTTGCCTACTGGTATAGACTTGTTTGTATAAAGCTCACTAAAATAATATATATATTTAAATTCAAATTAATTTAAATATATTTCAATAAAATATTTATAAAAAAAATTATGAAGTGTATGCCAGCAGTAAAAATAAAAATAGTGTATAAAAAGTGTTTTGAAAAGTTAAGGTAGAGCTGCTTTTTAATCTAACCGCATTGAAGGAAAGCAAAAAGTCCACAACGTTTGGAATACGTGATGAAAGAGGCTCTCACATTACGCCACATACTTTGTCTACTTTCACATAAACACGAAATTATTTAAATCTCCAACTCCATTACTCCTTTCACACGAAACTATTTAAATCTCCAACTACATTACTCCTTATAGTATTTGTATTCATTATGTGCTACCCTGTTCGAAAATTTAGCAGCCACATTATAATGCCGGGTGACGTCAGGTGAAAGGCAGGGTTTCACATAAACACGCATTGTGGTTGGTGCCCAGCGCCACAAATTGCCATTACAGTGGGGAATCCGACTGAGCTTTGCATAGGCGAGACAAATAAGGCGACTATTCCACCTTTAAAATCTTCTGTATCGTGAAGATTCGAGCAAAATGTTTTACACTTTGGATGGAAATGTTTCCCTGTAAAACCGATTTTTAGTTGGGAGTGCAGAGAAGATTATTATGAGGGAGCAAGGGAAGGACGGCGGTGAATGCGGAGGGAGAGCATGGCGTTGGCGACAGAGTTGTCAGTGAGGGTTCGATCTGCCAGGGCTCGATCTGCACTGCATCGACTGCAGTGACAGCGTACGTCGTATGTCAGGTTTGAATAGCCAATGAACGTCGTATGTCTGCAGGTTTGAATAGCCAATGATATGTTGA
>JZKD02S1151178.1:137583-152237 GCA_000966675.3 Picea glauca
ACCAATTGTTGGACAACTGAGAGGGGGGGGGGTGAATCAGTTGTTACCGTGCTTAAACAATTATGCTTCTTTTAAACTCTTTGCTGAAACACTAAATGATGATCAAAATAATGCAAGGAAATAAATAATGGCACATTCAACATCAATCACATATATGAGAAACAAAGAGACAGATATTTCCTGAGGAAACCCATATAGGGTAAAAACCTCTTTTTCTTTATATGATAAGTAATAGTTACATTCTTTACATTATCATACATATGAGCACCAACTCATAATGAGGCTACAACCTCTGTTTTGCAAGCTGCAACTTGCTGAGAGCACCAACTCTCTATTTTCTCTAGCACCCATTAGAAGGAAGCACCAACTCCCTAGTTTCTCTATCAGTAACTAGAAGGAAGCACCAACTCCCTGGTTTCTCTAGCACCAACTAGAAGGAAGCACCAACTCCCTGAGTGTTTCCAGCACCAACTGGATGGAAGCACCTACTTCCAATCATACATGCATCAACTTGTATGACAGAGAACAAGAGTTCTCCCTTACACCACCCTGCCACCCTGGTTTCTCTAGCTGCAGCCAGATGGAAGCTACAACTCAATGTGCTCAAGCACCCACTTGAACCTATGAGGACAACAATCCTCCCTAGAAACTCCCAACCACCTTGAAATATAAATATTTTCTACTGAAACTTATTACAGTGATATAATGTTCAACAATGGCTTACCAAACTCATCACCATTCTGCTCCATTTCGTTGCTCTGTCTGCCTCACTGCCTTTCTGCACACATGACATGCACTGTCTGCGCTTCTTCTTTTTATGCTCTGTGCACCATCTCCATTCACTCCATAGTTCCTCTTCTGTGCAATTCAGCTGTTGCACTCTCCTCCTTCTTCACACATGAATCACCTTCAATAAAAGAAACCACAGAACCTCCAATAGCAATAACTACCGCTTCTCTTCTCTATGTCATGTATATATATCTTCTGCGCATATTGTGCACGCAATATTCGCCATTCCTATGCATGCTCATACTGCGCCAATATCCTCCACCTCTCGAGTGATCTGCCCGATCATCATGGTAACTCTTCAACTTCTCTGGTGGTTTTCCCACGTGTCCAGCATCACTGTGTGTTATACTAAGATTCCTCAGCCTCTCTGGCAGTTTGAGACTCTTCGTCTTCTCTGTGACAGTCGAAATCACCTTCTTTGTTTCAGTTACAGGCCTCAATGCTCATCAGTTGTCAATCGCCTCCACGAACATCTTCATCCCTCTCAAAGACTCTTCACCTCCTCTGTCAGTCATCTCGTAGTGTCTTTGAGTCCTCTGGAAGAACCCATCAGTGGTTTCTGGAAGTTACACTGTATCGTGCTATAGTTTCCCTCCGATCTTGTTCAAATTCATCTGCACCGTTGGATTGAATACATGGGATCTTGCATTCATTTCGGCATTTTGACATTCGACAATTCTACGCTAAGTGTCTTGACACTTTATTTCACGATCTATGAAGTTCTGATACAGGACTTTTATGCACTAGCTCCTTCCCCAATATGACTATGGTCATAACCAAGCGCCTATGCAAAAAGCTCTTTCGCAATTTCTCATTTCGTTATTTTCAACACTATGCTCCGTTGACCCCAAGTCAGCGAAATTTTGATCACTTTCCACATGTCCTATGATTCCATGGTATAGATTTGGTCTTGATTCAACGGTTGTGATTGAATCGTCATTTCACATATCATGAAATCGACATTCTTTATGCATTGGGTTCTTTGCCTCTCCAAGTCGCGATTCGCGAAACTCCGATATGGAGTATGATCAACGATCTAGATATGATCTCTATTCAATGACTGCGATTGAATGATGATTTCACATATCGTGAAATCGACATTCTTGATGCATTGGGTTCTTTGCCTCTCCAAGTCACGATTCGCGAAACTCCGATATGGAGTATGATCAACGATCCAGATCTGATCTCTATTCAACGGCTGCGATTGAATCACGATTTCACATATCGTTGTTCCTTAGATGGAGGTTCTCATCACTCCAAGTCGCGATAGGCGAACCTCTGAGATGGAGCTCAGATCAACGGTCCACGTTCTTGGTGATCCAACGGTCCTGATATTTTCGTGATATAGCATCTCTTTGTTCCTTAGATGGAGGTTCTCATCACTCCAAGTCAAGATAGGTGAACCTATGAGATGGAGCTGGATCAACGGTCCAAAATCTTAATGTATTGACTGTCCAGATCTCTTTGTGAATTCACATCTCGTAGTTCCTGTCATGAAGGGTCTCATCACTCCAAGTCACAATAGCCAAGACTCCAAGATGGAGTCGGATCAACGGTCCACATAACCCCTTGAGATGGACGGTCCTCCTGCTTTCAGGATTTTGTGAGCCCCTTTTCTCCTTGCACTTTAAACACTGTGCAGGTTTTCCCCAATCCAACGATGGTCGGATCCTGCGCGCAGATCTGACCCCTGAGATCTATCCTCCTCTTCAACACTCTCTTCTTGTCTTTATTCAAATCTGACGGCCCTCATGCCGTCGGGAATTTTTTATGGGATCCAACGATCGAAAATGCTTCTCGGGCCTTCGACCATTTTTTCAAGGTTGCGTTGCCTTCGATCATTCGATCTTCCTGGATATCACTACACTGCTAATCATCGCTACTATACTCAAGACATCATCGTCGTTGTACTTGCCATCAATGACAAGCATACGTTGCGTGTAAAACATACCAAATATCCTCTGCACTATCTCTTCTGATCTTATCGATGTTGCTCTACAGCGACTTCCCAAAATACTTCTGGTGCCCGTCTGTTACATTCTTCCTGTACTCATGCCATCTTCATTGTTGTACTTTCCATCAATGACAAGCATATGCTACCTATTAAACATTTCCAACATATTGGACACCTCAAAGATAACATAACATTTGAAACCAACAAATCTCAACCCTAACTACATGGAACAGGAAAAGGAACACATTGATCAGATCATGCACACAGATGTCAAGGGAACTCGACAGCAAAGGATCTAGAAAAAATTTCCTCATCTAATGGGGGAACTCATCATAATGTATACCATTTCTTCCTAAGGGAGGAGGATTGATCAAGGAGGACCTTAGTTTCCACCCACCTTGTCTAATTGGCTCAAAACAATTCTTTGGAAACTTACTATTTTTAGTAATTTTCGGTTTCTAAACATCTTCGGGCCATTTTGAGGGCCTAAATGATGTTTTTTCATTATCATGAACCTTAATGATATCTAAAGTCTTTAATTTATCCCCCTAAATAAATATCCTCGTCAATACCTTTCCAACGAGCTATCGTGTGCCATAAACGGAGATCGTATGCAAAAGTTACGACCCTGAGAAGTTGATGTACTAACTTACCCCAATGGGGCCCACATGAATTTTAGTGCTTCATCTCCTAGGGTTAGGTTTTTGGTTGTCTAGGGTTTTGTCATTCATGTTTATTTTAAAAATTTCTTCAAAGCCTCATTGTACTCATCTTCTTGCGAATGAGCATAGTCGTCACATCCCTTCTTAGAGATAAGCTACCAATATTCCAACAAGCTTGTTTCGATCTACATTTTACGGTTTGAACATATTTCTTATTTAATAGAAGTCCAGTTTTATTGTACCTCTATTTTTATTCACTATGTCTCTGTGTTAATACTATAATTTTGTGTTTTCATTTTGTTCTTCTCATAAATCGAGATCATGAAACCCCATACCTAAAAGTTTTACCCCATCCAACTCACATACACTACATAACCTAGAAAGGATTCTCCTTGGAAACATCCCCTACTTGAGGAATTGGTTGACCAAATAGGGAATTATGACACGCCTCCCATATTTAAATTTGACAAGTTGTATAAGTTATTTGAGAATTTGTTTATTTTGAAAAGAGGGTATTCAATGCACATGTTTGGGTGGTTCTTTTATTATATATGGCTTACTTGGCATGTGATGCAGGATTATCCTACCTCCAAAATCAAGCATGTTTGACTAGACCAAGGGGTCTTAGGTTTGTCTGAATTTAATTGTGTAATTGATGAAAAATCCTATGTTTGAAAGAATTCTAGAAAGCTTGTATTAGTTTTGGAGTGCTTTGTAATTGAGTTAGTTATCAGGAGTTGTGAAGAGTGAGAGATATTAGGGTTGTTTGTATCTCTCTTGAGTTTATTGTGGCTATAGAATCAGGATATTGTGGATCTGAGAGATCCTAGGGATTATTGCAGATTTTAGAGAGTGTGTTTAGGGTATGAAATTTATTGAACAATTTAGGCATTTCCCTTTAGAATTTGTAATCCTATGGGAATGAGAGAGAGAGAGAGAGAGAGAGAGAGAGAGAGAGAGAGAGAAACTGTAGAGTAAGTTCAAAGGTCAAGAGGAAGGCCAAATCAATGTAAATTAGGCCAAAGAGGTGAGAATGCTTTGCACAATTAATATATATATTCATTAATATAATCATCTATGTGTTTTATGGGATCTCTGCGTAAATGTGAAATCAAGAATCTTTCTTTGAATCGATGTTTGTGATTGCAGTCTATATTGGACTCAAATAAATGGTGTGTGTGTGTGTAGCTGCGACGAGTGTGATCACAGAGGAGAAGGAATCATATCGAATTCCTTCAAAAATGAGCCAGGAACTCTATTTACCATTCGGGAGGGATGAGGACCATTGATCATTGATCAAAATGTAGAGATCAATGATTCCTATTTTTCATTGAAGCATCGAGACAAGTAATTTTGTAAAGAAACAAGAGTTATATATAAGTGATCAAATATTAATTGAGTTCCATAGTGACCGTTTATCCTTATCAGATTAGGAGCATGTGATATAAGTTAAGTGGAGAGACTTCGACAGTCCAATTTCTGACAAACCATATTGGCCAATATACTATCTCATAACCAGATCGACCGATAACCATCCGATTAGATAGAGACATGACTCAAATGAAAAGAGAAGAATCCATCATTCTGATCCTGACATACATCAATGTACATATGAACCACTCAAAGAGTGAGACCTGGACAACACAGAGGATGACACTTGTTAGTGTCCATTCAAGAGTTGGAGTGTGTGAGAGTCATATATCGAAGTGACACGTGGCAGTTTAGTCAACATCAACATGTGGCAGATCCACGTCAACAGTTCCACGTGATTAGTGACACATCATACTGAATTGGGGTCACATTAGTGGATTATGAGTTAGAACCTATAATGATTTGGCGCCTGAAATACATCATGTAGATGTAGAGGTGTCCATATAGAAGGTGACACATGGAAATTGACATATCATCTATGTTATATCAAATCGGGAATAGAAGGGAGTAAGTCCACATCATTTTGGGAACTTTCAACATCTGATAAGAATGAAATTTCTAGTGCACAATCGCATGTGGATGAGTGCCCATAGTTTAAGTGTTGTGAATAAGCGCTCAGTCACAACCCATGGTTATGTGGATGGATAAAGCACTGAGAGGTATGATGCGAAAAAAAATAACACAAAACTCTATTGGAAGAAGGTTTTGGCCTATATAAGGAGATTGAGAATAGCTCAAGAGGATATTGAGTTGAGAATAATTTTAATCATAACTTTGCACTTGTGGGCACTAAGATCCTTCAGGGGGTCGCTATCAATTTGGTATGAGATTGAAAAAATTGACTTCAATGATTGGTATCAGAGCTAATTCAAAATCTCTTTGAAAAGGAAATTGGCCATTGCAGAAGGAGGATTGTGGAGATCACTACGTAGAGGATATCGAGCCAATATGAAGTTTGGCAGTAGGAAGCCTAAGTAGATTGTGTGGACATGAAGAACAAGGAATTGGATACATAATTCCTTAGTGGGTTAATATAGAATCATTGGACAAGAAGTTTTCCACTCAAGTGTATTAAATGTGGAGGATAATATCTCATAGATAGATCTGATAGGTAATGGTTTCTATTTTAAAATTAACTTTGATTATGTGGAATTGTGAATCCAGGTAGCAGAGAAGAATTGGTAGAAACCAAAAAATAGTAGAGATGTGATAGAGGAAGAGAGAGAAAGTTGAGATCCCAAGTGAAGAGTTGTGGAAGAACCTTGCAATAACATATGTTGTAATTACTTTCAACTGAGGATTGGAAGTGAATAGAACAAGACGATTTATGTAGAGGAAAGTGAGTAGGTGCAGATAGATATAGGACTAGAGGAGTGCTTAGAGGGTTCTAGGAGATAGATTCAATAGAAACCAAGAGGTGAAGCTGAAGAGAGAATCTTGAGTTGGTATTAGGTAGAATATGAGGATTTTTTCTACAAGGGATTGATGCAAGTCACAATCAACAAGAGATGTTCACAAAAGTAGAGGTGAAAATGACCACTAATGGTCATTATAGAGGTTCAAAAACATACCACAACAGAGAAAATTAATATTTCAAGGAAAAATGAATAAAGAGGATGATTCAATAGGAGCTTGACAGAGGATTGGCTGAGTTAAGGATACAACTAAGTTACATTGGACCACTACTACAAAAGAATATTGAGGATAGTTAGAGACAAGGATGGAATCTAAAGAAAAGTGTCAAGTGACCTGTGATGTAATTGTTTGCAAGGAAGCTTAGGGGAATCTTGAGGATATCAAGGCATAGGTTGAGTGGTTGGATGAAGAAGAAGAAACTCAAAGGAGTTGAGTTGAGGAAGAGGTTACTTGCAGAGGAAGGAGTTCACTTATGTGGACCAGAGAAAGGATTGTTCCTTGATGATGATGATGAGAAAGTAGAGAGACCTATTGATGTTGTCATCGGCTATGTGGAGAGTTCGGGTGAACATGAGGATGTCCTGACAAAGGAAGCAAATGAGGATTTTAAATTTAACATTTTATGTGTGTTTGCAAATACTGAAGAAAGATAAGGAAGACATTCATAATTCTATCATAAAGAGGGAGGAAACAACAATGTCTCATGATGATGATCAATACCCAAATCACAATTTATTGAGTGATGTAGATATGCAGGACCAATTGTAGGAACTTCTTGTTGCAAATAACAATGAAGAGGATGAAGGAAAACCATCTAATATAGTGCTCATTGATTTCGAGGAAGAACTGAAGATGCTTAAGGACTGGTTTATCAATCCAAGTATTAATGAAGAAGACTACATAAATGAGAGAAATAATCTTGAAGATATATTTCAATTTTCTACAGAGGAGTTGAATATAACAAATACTTTGAGATGGAGACATGAAGAACACATGCAACAACCAGTCAACAACAACAACAATGAATTTCAACAACAAGTTTGCAATAGTATGTACCATCTAGAGGATAGACTGGACATGAATATTGAAGAAGTAAGGATGTTTATGTAAAGATGTATAAGAGAAGACATGATGAATAAATGAATATTTACATCACCAGAGCTAATGGATAGTTGCAAGTAGAAACAATGCAACAATGCAACATTGTAGGTAAATGACAACAACGTAAAGTCTCAGATCTAGGAGGAGTTCAACTAATGGAGCTCATGATCAAGAGATCATGAACATTTATGTTCCTTGGGAGTCTGATACAGGAGCATCTTACCTCCAAAATAAAGTAATTTTGACTAGACCAAGGGGTCTTGGATTTATTTGGATTTAATTATGTAATTGATGAAAATTCCTATGTTTGAAGGAATTTTAGAAATCTTGCATTAGTTATGGAATTCTTTGTAATTGAGTTAGTTCTCGAGAGTTGTGAATACTTAGAGAGATATTAGTGTTTTTTGTATCTCACTTAAGTGTATTATGGATCCAAAGTGAGGACATTGTGGATCTGAGAGATCCTAGGGATTATTACAAATTTTAGAGTGTGTTTAGTGTTTGAAATTGATTGAATAGTTTATACATTTCCCTTTATAATTTTTAGGCCTAGGGAATTAGAGAGAGAGAAAGATAAAGGATTGAGTGCGGGCAAAGGACAACATGAAGAAAAAATTAATGTAAATTAATGTAAATCACTTTGTAAATGTGAAATCAAGCATATTTAATTGAATAAATGTTTCTAATTGCACTCTATATTGGATTGGACTAAACCATCTATGTGCAGTGTGACGCCTGTGATCGCATAGGAGAAGGAATCAGATTGAATTCCTCAAAGAATGATCCAACGTTATAGAGACTTGAAAAAGAAAAGTATGTATATATTTGTCCCTGAAGAAACCCTTTCCCACATGTATCATCCATCCTAGTGCATAGTAGTCATTAACTGGAATATTTCATAAAAATCCTCCTTTTAAATCTTAGAAAAAAATTGACTCTGGAATAATTTTTAAGATCGTAATATTTTTCTACAATAGCACAAATCTATGTCCTATAAAAAAATTCTTATATCATGTACTTTAAATAACCAATGGAACCGAGAAAAAATATAACTAGCTCTAAAACAAAATACATATTCCAATCTATATAGCTTTCTGTAAAAAAATAAAAAAATTCACCATAGTCTTTGCTCAAAATATTTTAATGCAATCCGATTTGGTTTGATTCAATACCACATACAATATGATTGATGGATGATTTTTTTTTTATGTAGGACATGTGAAGTACTTTGTTAAAATAGTTCTTTCATAGTGTTCACATGGATGTCTTATTAGGTTCACTCAAGAAGGGGAATCCAACCTGGTATGTTGATAGGGTCGTCTTGCAGATTTCATTCAAGTACGGTAGATGACATAGTTTGATCAAACATTTTGGGTAGATCAAAACCACAAAAAAAATGAGAGATTCCCATTTTGTTACTCACTCATGAAAATTTCAAAATTTTTAGTTGACCAAACATTGTTTCATGTGAAAAATAAGTTAACCCAACAGGTTTAACCCACATTGTTTCTCTTACAACTAGAAAATCTTTCTTCCATGTATTCATTAAACTTTTCTTTTATAACTACAAAATATATACTTTCAAGTTCATATGAACACATGTATCCTTTAGTGATTTTCAATTTTCCACTTGTGGTTTGTCTTCATCAAAACTTGTGTTTCATTTTTAATAAGTGTGAACAATTTCATTTCATAAAAAAGAAAAATTAACAATCACATCTTTGTTTCCATATGTATTAATGATTTGTATTATTTCATTTGTGTCACAAGAAGTATCAACATCAACTTGTCTAATTGATGTTCTTAATTTTCATTTTTAACATTAGGTACTCTTTTCCACTAAATGTTTGTTTCAATGATTATATTAATTGAAACTTCATATCATTTTACTTATGAAGATAAACAACTAAATCATTTAGAGATACTAGTTCATCACATAACCAACTAAGGAACCATTAATCATATTGTTTTTTTGGTCTATACTAACCACTTATAGGTCATTTTTGTCATGAAAACATCAACTTATCTTATTTCATGCTCTAAACATTCGTTTTTAACATTGTCTACTATTTTCCACTCAATGTTTGTTTGATTTTTAGCTATAAACAAAACAATAGATTTTTGCATAATACATGTGAGATTTAAAAAAAAACAAACGATAGCTCTTCCTTCCTTATCTACCTCCTCTTTTATTTTGGATATGTAATTCTTACCTGGGCAATGAATCTATCCACCAAACATATATGTTGAATCTCTTTTGCATTGGAAGTGTGCAAGCTTCAGTAGATCAGATTAACACAAAGTGAGGTCCAAGGTCGAGAGGACTTCCTCTTTTCCCATTCAAGTTATTGCATCCAAATTTTGTTGGCCTTCAGATTATAATCCATGACTACAATATCCATGAGTGGATCTGTTGTCCTCTCTTCCACTTGTTAGGACACATAAATGTCACATTTATATCCTATTTTCCCTTCACCATTGCTTACATTTCATAGTCCTAATAAACCTTTTATCATACCATTTCCATAATTATAATTGGGTTTCACCTCATTATTTTCCACTTTATTCATTTTAGTATTATAAGTGAATTTATGATTAAATATTAGAAAATTAACATATTTTCATTATATCTCAAGGTTGGATGAGTTTTATGATCTATACATGTATATTTGAAGATTTCAACAAAGTCAAATATTACCACCTAGCCTCAAATTCGAATTTCATCTCCAAGATTTGAAGATTTGAAGAATATTTGGGACAATCATTCAAGCATATTCAAAGGAGAAGATCATGGAGATTTTGATGGCATATTTTATCCAAGATTTGTGAGAGATGTGTGGAGGATTTGAAGGGTTCATATATTGTAATAATAGGAAAGTGGTTGAGAGAATAGTGGATATGTAATTATGAGACTCTTATCTTATCTTCAAGACTCTCATGTATAAAAGAGAGTGTTCTCTCTTCATTTGGGAGGAGTTAGACAGGAGAGATTAGACTTAGATTAGCTTGTAGTCTTAGAAGGGGATTCTTAGCTTTGATTTGTATTTTTTCATTTGTCATGCTTTTATGATTTGTCATTTGATTCTTGTAGTGTGATTTGAGATAGAATTATTGTGTGAGCTCACATATGTCTTTTGTCATTCAACTCTTCACATGTTGTATTACTTTCCTAGATTAATTTCCTTCTTTCCTAGTTAGTCTTTCAATGCTTTCCTAGATTAATTTCATTTCAACAATTTAGATTAGATTACTTCTACTTCAGTCATGCATATATAGTGTGCATGCTTCGTAAGCCTATGAACCTCAGATTGACAAATTAAATAGTTGGGAAAGTACTACAACATAATTAAATGACAATATTTTCACCTAACATTTTGGCGCCATTTCTGGGGAAGCACGATGGATTGAGGTTTAGCTTGATTTTTCATGTAAGTGTAGATTTCAATTTCTTCAATTAAGAGTAAATTTCAATTCCTGTAAGCGTAAGTGTAGATTTCAATTCCTGCAAGTGTGGTAGTGTAAATTTCAATTTCTGCGACTGTGAAGAGATTTTCATGTGTTTCAGCAAGAGTGTTATTCTTTATGAAAATAGTTTATTTTCATTTAAGCTTTTAGAATTTCAGTTTTAGGTGTTGTAAGAATCATTTTTTCAACATGATTTAACCATGAGTGTCAGATTGGAACTATTCACTCGGATCTTAGAAAAAAACGGGATCTCCTCTTCTCAGAAAGAGGAGATCTTGACAACAATCAAAGATTCAAATACTCCTCCAGAAACAATTGAAGATTCAACATCTAAAAACTCCTATGCAGCTGATGATGAACAAACATTCAAATAGGAGATGGAGGAAGGGGAAGAGGAGTTACAACAATATCTGAGCGAGGGAAATCATGCCTATGAAATTTATATGGAGCAATGGTTCCAGGTAAGTACTCGATTAGATAAATTTCATTTTTATTTTTATTTAGTTAGTTTTTCGTTACAACAACTAGATTCATTCATTCTTGTAAAATTCTATCTTTCAGTCAAAAAATTGCCACTGAACATATTGTTGTTACTGTGGCGTGCTTGCCTCCATTGGTTATTTGACTACACGTAACTGATTTCTAAGATTTAATTAGCATAGAGTAGGTAGGCTTTCATTTTGAGATTTTTCTTTTCTCTAGAATAAGTATGCTCTCCTCCACGCTTCGTGCGATCACGAGGATCAAAAAATAAGGATGATTTTGATTTCAAGAATGAATGTTTTTGCAAACATGCTTAACATTAAACATAATAAAAGATTCGATGAATAAAAACAAAACCAAAATTTTCCTATGTTGAAACAGTGAAATTTTTACATGTTGAGATAAACAATGAAACAGTGAAATTCTATATGTTGATACAGTAAAATTTTACATGTTGATACAGTGACATTTTTTTTCTATGCTAAAACAGTGAAATTTGTACATGCTGAGATAGTAAAATTTTACATGCTATTACAATGATTTTTTTTTTTTGCTATAACAGTGGTTGAACTGTGCCATGACTGAACTATGTCTTCTTGGTTTGGTTTATTTCTAGTTTTGAGTCACATCAATGCCGCCTTGTCCTCCATCTTTATCCTATAACCTGGAATAAAAACTGCAACAAAACAAAAGCAATCTTAACTGTACAAAAAGCACCACATAAGATTTAATTGAACAAATAAAGAATATAAGAAATTTGCAATTTCATGCAAGTTGAGATCCAAATCTATTGTTTTTCTTTTCTTTACACTTCTTGACTTTCTATCTAATGGTTTTATGTGATTGTTGGCTAAATTCCCATTCTTTCCATTCTCATACTAAGCCAAATAGACAATCAAAAATTTTGCCAAATTTTTGAATGTTGTTGCTCATAAGTTTTAAAGAAGTGCATGTTAAGGGGGAGAGACAAGTTAAGAGGAACTTTTAGATCTATATCTAGACCAAAAAATAAAAGAAAAAAAAAACAAAACAATAACAACAAATTTCTGACCTGTATGATTGCAACAATAGTAATCATTTAACGCAATTTATGTGATCCACTTCTAAGAATTGTACGTTCAACTAAATAAAGAGATTTTCATGTTGGAGGTTGCAAAACTAAAATCCATCTGTCATTTGATTGTGTATCAATTCAATTTGAAGAAATCTTCTTGCCAATTCATGTCTTCCAGAATTAAATGATGATCTTGATCTGCGGTATTGGAGATATGTTTCTAGCTGTGATGATTTTCTTTCTCTCATTGAACATTTTTCCCAAATTTGATTTCACGAGAAAGATCAAGTTTGATTTTCATCGCTCAAATACAAAGGTTGGTCTTTACATTTTAAGAGAGGGATGAAGAGGATACAAATCATATTCTGTCAAGGAAGCCTATAGATTCTTCATGTCTTAGACCACACCCAGCTCACACATGCAATGAGAATCTGAAATTTTTCACCAATTAACATCAATTTGCAGACAATCATCTTCGGGTGAAATTATGGTACAAACCGTGATGAATTTTAAAAATATGGCACATGGGTTTTGTGCATGAGGGTCTTATTTAGTTGACACATGTGCGGTTTTTGAAAATTTGACCTGGTTTGAGAGCAGTTTTCATTTTTATGAACATAAAAAAACCATATTCTGGGATGTCGGTTTTCCAACGTGGCACACAAACACAGTCAGCATGAGTGTTCTTGTATTTTATGGCTTAAGAGTTTGAGAAGAGATTAAAATGTTTTAGGGTATGATCTAAATGATATTGATGTTGTGAGGTGTTTTTAGGCTCATTATCTCAGTTAAAACAATAAAAACAAACAAACAAATTTAAAATTTGGAAAATAATAAAAAATATATATATAAAAACAAAAAAAAATAAAAAACAATTCGAACTTAAGAACAAAAAAAAAATTGCAAATGGATGTTTTAAATCGTTCCTGAAAACAATAATAAATACATCTTTTTACGTTTAACACTCCTTTGTTTTCTTCAAAGTCACTTTGACAACAATCAACGAGAAAAATAGCAAAGGCGAGAGGTAAAACTGCACTTTATTTTTGAAATTCAGTTTGCTCACCTTCGTACTAATTTATGTAGTTTACAATGATCTCACATGTTTGATTGTGGGTTTAGTACTAACGCTTTTCAAGTTCAACGACCATCAATTTCGTTGCTAAAGAGATTTTTCATGAATAACAACATTTTTCAGAAAAACATGCTTTTATAAACAGTTTGAAGGAGTTGATCTTCATTATACATATCATGATGATGTTGTTACACATGTGTTACATGTTGTTACACATGTATTACATGTTGTTCCACATGTATTTTACATAATGTTACTCCTGTATTTGTAACCTGTTGTTACTACACTTATTCATACACCATTTTGCATCATGATATGCTTACCTAAATTACTCATTGTCAGTACATTGATCATCCATGTGTTGAATCCATCTTCCATTGCCTTATCCATCATGACTTCACACATCCCTATCTTTCTAAGTTGCATACATCATTTCCTTTATCTTTTTTCAGTTCATTTTTGTCTTTCCAGTTTTCCTTTTGAATAAAACAAACTCCCTTTCCATGATTACATTTCCTTGCCATAAACCCTGTTGCTACTAAGATCTTTACATCTATAGTCCTACCAATCTTTTTATAAACTCGTGTTGACTAATGTGGGATTCCTTAAGGCCCACCTTTCAATAGTCTTTCCCCATCGATCTCGACACATTATTTGGGATATAGACTAGAGTTCCTTTTGAGTACCTTGAGGCTTGCATGCCTTAATGGCAAGTTCTCTCGCCAACAATCATGGGAATACATCAACATCCCATGATCGTCAGATTTTGCAAGTGGCTCGACATCAACTCATCTATTCGCACTTTGCAAGATGTACTCAGGTACCTTGGCACTCATTGACATCACTGGTGAGTTTGTCTCTCATTGGTTAACGACATTCATCAATGGTCGGTAATCCAATGATTTCTCTTCATGATCGACATCGACACATTTATTCACATGACTAGAATTGTACCATCGATTTGTAGCAGGTGAAGACTATACACTTTTTCATGATCCCCTTAGTAGTTACAATAGTCCGATTTCATATCTATGAGAGTACCACAACTCCACATTCTCTTCCTTCCACATTTTTCATGATTCAACAGTAGCAGTTCATATTCCTTCACTTCCCATGATCCAGTTACAACAACAACAACATTAGCAATTCCATTTTCATGATCCTGCAGCAGTCACATCTTCCATTCTTCAGCATCAACATCAGCCATATTCCTCCTTCATTGTT
>JZKD02S1151178.1:152287-163777 GCA_000966675.3 Picea glauca
CATTTATGATTCACTAACATTTCATTTCCAATGACACTTTATTGTATTTCGATTGATATACATATTGGCATGATTCATAAAGATACAGAAACGGCTTTCTTTTACACAATGATGCTTTCTTATGCACATTGATAGCTTATTATTATTTCCAATGAGCATATGACTAAATTATTGCAACAAGAAAACAAATAAGTGAAATGAATGTTGTTAACACAAGAACCACCATTCTTTGTATTCATGGTTGTCACACAAGAACCAACCATAAGAAAAATTCATCTTTGTATTCATGGTTGTCAAACAAGAACCAACCATAAGAAAATTTCACATGTTGTTACACATATTTCACATGTTGTTACACATATATTACATGATGTTACACATGTATTTTACATTATTCTACTCATGTATTTTAGATCCTGGAAATATTCCTTATTAAAAAGACATCATCAATCAAAGCCAAAGTCTGAATGCCAAAAGTTCCTAAGAAAATCCATGCATAGTTGCATGAGGACATACAACAAGTTCAGTTGGGGGGGATGATAGGATTAAAAAATGTCACATTTATATCCTCTTTTCCCTTCACCATTCCTTACATTTCATGGTCCTAATAAACCTTTTATCATACCATTTCCATAATTATATTTGGGTTTCACCTCATTATTTTCCACTTTATTTACTTTAATATTATAAGTGAATTTATGACTAAATATTAGAAAATTAACATATTTCTATTGTATCTCAAGGTTGGATGAGTTTTATGATGTGTACAGGTATATTTGAAGATTTCAACAAAGTCAAATATTACCACCTAGCCTCAAATTCAAATTTCATCTTCAAGCTTTGAAGATTTGAAGAATATTTGGGACAATCATTCAAGCATATTCAAAGGAGAAGATCATGGAGATTTTGATGGCATATATTATCCAAGATTTGTGAGAGATGTGTGGAGGATTTGAAGGGATCACATCTTGTAATAATAGGAAAGTAGTTGAGAGAATAGTGGATCTGTAATTATGAGACTTTTATCTTATATTCAAGACTCTCATGTATAAAAGAGAGTGTTCTCTCTTCATTTGGGAGGAGTTAGAGAGGAGAGATTAAACTTAGATTAGCTTGAAGTCTTAAAAGGATATTCTTAGCATTGATTTGTATTCTTTCATTTGTCATTCTTTCATGATTTTTCATTTGATTCTTGTAATGTAATTTGAGATAGCATTATTGTGTGAGCTCACATATGTCTTTTGTCATTCAACTCTTCACATGTTGTATTGCTTTCCTAGATTAGTTTGTTTCTTTCCTAGTTAGTCTTTCAATGCTTTCCTAGATTAATTCCATTCAACAATTTATATTAGATTACTTCTACTTCAGTCCTGCATATATAGTGTGTGTGCTTCGTAAGCCTACGAACCTTAGATTGAAAAATTAAATAGTTGGGAAAGTACTACAATGGAATTAAACGACAATGTTTCCGCCTAACACCACTCAGAACATAAGGTTTTATCACACTCACTGAGGGTGATAAGTTTAAGAGTCTTTGTTATTATTTACATATTTTGTAGATCGTTGAATTAATAGCTAGAGATTATCAAGTTCGATTGCTCGATGAATTTTAAATTGCTGAGGAAAAGTAGACTGATTATCATTGTCTCCTCCATGTCAAGCCCAAGTGTATCAATCCATCGGTTGGATGATCGAGATTGAATGGATGGTTTGAAACGATGAATGAATCACATAGATCATTGTACAATAGAGTGTTTCCCAACATTAAATCGACAACTTTTACATACATCTAATTAAACGGTCTTTCGATTCTCTCCAATAATCTTTTCTTAAGTTTTTAACATTTTTCCTGCGATCCCACATACAAAAAATGTAGAGCACAACCACAACATTATAGACCTATAGATATCATTTTATTTGTTTAAAAGAAAAACTCTAATATTTTTCTTTCTAAAAAAGAATTTATTACCATTATCAAATTCAAAAAATTGTATTTAGTATAAAAGAAAAACCCTAATCTTAATTGCTACTGTTATCAAATTTTAAAACCCATTTTCTTTCCTTATGAATAACACTTACCTACAACATCATTGTGAACATCCCAAACCACACTCATAGTCCAAATTGACACAGGATAATAAACCCTAACCACCCAAACTATAAGATAAGCCCTAGTCACCTAGGAAGGACATGCATTGTGGAGCTCACCCTAGCCAATGATGAAATAGCAGCTTGCAGGCCCAATGCAATTTCGATCAACTCTGTGGTCTCCATCGAGCCTACAACAAAATTGGGAACAACCCAAACCACACCAGCAACCAGAACCACTCTCATAGTGAAAATCGCCACATGCTAATAAAACCTAGCCACACAAACTATATGATAAGCCCTAGTAGCCTAGGATGTAGGAAGTAATGCTTCCATGATAATTTCAAAAATGATTTTATTAGAAATTAGTTTGAAGTTAGTTTGAGGTTGTTGAGATATTTTTTCAACAAATGTCTCTAAATATATAATAAGATGGATTTGACAACAGTATTGTAAATGTATTAATATTGTGAAAAATAAGTAATGGAAAAGTGTGAAGTTTTAGTATGCATTTGGTTTTACAATTTAGTATCAGAGAGGAGTGCGAGAAGGCCTTGTACGAGTAATATACAGATTCATCAATAGAATCATCTATGTGTTTTATGGGTTGTCTACATAAATGTGAAATCAAACATATTTCGTTGAATCGATGCTTGTGATTGCAGTCTAGATTGGACTCGACTAAACTGTGTGTGTGCAGGTGCGATGAGTGTGACCACAGAGGAGAAGGAATCAGATCAAATTCCTCAAAAAATGAGCCAGAAACCCTCTTTAACATTCGGGAGAGATGAGGACCATTGATCATTGATAAAGCAAAGAGATCAATGATTTCCATTTTTCATTGAAGCATAAAGACAAGTAATTGTGTCAATAAGGCAGAGTTATATCTAAGTGGTAAAATATTAATCGAGTTCCATAGTGATGGTAGATCCTTACCGTATCGGGAGAATGTGATATAAGTTAAGTGGAGAGACTCCAACAATGCGATGTCCAACATACCAGACTAACCAATATATTATCTTGTAGCCAGATTGGTCGATAACCATCGGATTAGATAGAGAGAGGACTCAAATGAAAAGAGAAGAATCCATCAGTCTGATCCTCACATACATCAATGTACATATGCAACCACTCAAAGAGTGAGACCTGGAAAACATAGAGTATGACACATGTCAGCATCCATTAAGCAGTTGGAGTGTGTGAAAGTCACAAATTGAAGTGACACGTGACAACTTAGTCAACGTCAACACCTGGAAGATCCACATCGACAATTCCACATGGTTAGTGACACATTATACTAAATTGGGGTCACATTAGTTGATTGAGAGTTGGGACCTATAGTGATTTGGTGCTCGACATATGTCATGTCAATGTAGAGTCATCCTCATAGGAGGTGACACGTGGAAAGTGGTATAGCATCTATGTCATATCAAATCAGGAATAGAAGGGAGTAATTTTGCATCATTTTGGGAACTTTCAACATCCGATAAAGTTCCAATGCACAATCACATGTGGATGAGTGCCCATAATTTAAGTGTTTTGAATAAGCTCTCTATTACAACCCATGGTCGTGTGGATGGATAAAGCACTGAGAGGTCACAACCCATCGTCATGTGGATGGATGGAAGAAAAAAAAGAACACAAAACTCTATTGGAAGAAGGTTTCGGTCAGTATAAGGATATTGAGAATATCTCAAGAGGATATTGAGTTGACAAGATTTTTAATCATAACTCTATAGTTGTGGGAACTAATATCCCCGAGGGCGTCTTTATCAATTTCGTATGAGAATGCAAAAATTGACTTCATTAATTGGTATCAGAGCCAATTTAAAAGATCTTTGAAAATGAAATTGGCCATTATAGAAGGAGCATTATGGAGATCACTACACAAAGGATACCGAGCTGAGATGAAGTTCAACAGAATGAAGCCTGAGCAGATGGTGCGGACTGGAAGAAAAATGAATTGGATACATAATTTCTTAGTGAGTTACTAGAGAAGCATTGGAGAGGAAGTTGTCCTCTCAAGTGTATGTAAATTTTAACCTTCTACAATATTTACTGCAAACAGATTTTCAGTAAAACAACAAAAAATATACAATGGCAGATACACACATTACATAGAGCTGACTGTGTTACATTGTTTACAATACAATATACATATAGGAGCAAGTGGAATCCAAAACCCTAACCCAATGATGTGGATTAGTAAACACGCTTAATTCCTTAACCGGAAATAGAAAACCATCGGCAAAAAACCATGTACCGAAAAACCGCCCAACAATGGACACCGAAATCCAAACAAAAATGTGACACAATGAGACACGTTTCCTCCTCAAACTCCCCTGGGCATCGACTACTAATAGACACTACTAGTCGATGGTAACGTAGACACTACTAAGCCATGGATTTTCGTGGGCCTGGTGTTGTTACTGTGTAACTTAAGATATATTTTTTTTAAATTACGTAAGGGATTTTTATTGCACGGGGAGATTACCAGCCGATTCCTTTTGGCTTTCACTAGCTACGAGTTAGCGGCTATGTTAATAAGTAGACTTTATTAACCATGTTCCTTTCACTTACCAAACAGATCTACAAAATATATAATACAATAATTACAATTTAAAGGATTAAAAAAAAAGAAGAGAACAACGAATATTTTCGTTAATATCTTGCTATGGTTGGCATGTGCCTGAAAATGGAAATGTGAGCTGGGTTGCTGCTTGGTTTTCTTGCATGAACTTCATGTCTTTTTAGATTATTATTTTTTTGCAGCATGTCTTATTTAAATTATTAACATTTTAAGTTTCAAACAAACAATGAATGTAATGTCTCCCTTTTTTCTAAGTTACAAAATTTTTCTGTGAGCTTTAACAAGGGTTGCCTGGCAGCTTAGTCCCTGCCAAGTAAATTTGGAAATGGAGTGTACCTAGATAGGATCATTGAACTAGTTAGAGTGTCCCAACAATTATAAAATCATTGTGAATTTGCTATAATTATTATTTGTCTGTATTAAAAAAAATCAAAATCATTATTAAAAGCTAAAGATATATATAAGTTGTTGTATCATTTTGTTTTTCATCTTTAACTATATTTTTACCAATTTATTTTCATTTAAAAAGAAATTCATACATAATTATATGTATATCATTTTGTATTAATCTAGTAGGAGTACACTTTGTATTAATGATAAGAGAAAAGCATAAAAACAATAATAATGAAATAAATGGATAGTAATAATGAGAGAACACATGACATTTTTACTTTTTTTCTTAATTTTTTATATAAAAGGTACTATGTACTTATAACCAAGTTTATTGAAATGCAATAATAATGAAATAAATGGATAGTAATAATGAGAGAACACATGGCATTTTTACATATTTTATTAATTGTTTATATAAAATGTACTAGATACTTATAACCAAGTTTATTGATTATGTAATTAATTTCAAATATTGAAATACATGCAGGCAACAATAAGACTATCAACCAATGAAAAATGAGAAAAACAAATATTTTTGTTATATATATATATATATATATATATATATATATATATATATATTATTAAGTTAAACATTACACTACACACATAAATATAAAATACAAAGCAAATTAATGTCAAATCAATAGCAAACTCATTCCTATATTCCCTTGACAGAGACTAATAATAATTTGCAACAATAATTTGCAACGTGGATTCTTTAAATTATTATTATT
Source organism: Picea glauca (assembly GCA_000966675.3). Taxonomy (NCBI): domain Eukaryota; kingdom Viridiplantae; phylum Streptophyta; class Pinopsida; order Pinales; family Pinaceae; genus Picea; species Picea glauca. Next base: position 158,096 of record JZKD02S1151178.1, read on the forward strand.
TTTTAATTTTCAAACCATGAAGATAAAGTCTATCCCTTTATTTTAGAATTAATAAATTTATCTCTTTGCGTGTTAATAATAACTTGAAACATGACTTCTCTGGAATAAATTGACTCTTGTTTTTTTTCAATGATTATTTTTTTTTATCTCTGTGTTTCAAACAATTAAATCACACACTTCCCCTCAGTTTCTATTGTTAAAGTGGGGATTTTAATTATTATATTCTTTATTTTAAGTTTTAAATAATAATAGTTTGATTTTTTTCAATTATTAAATTTTTATGTTTAAATTTGAAATAATGATTTTTTTCAAACTTGATTTATTTTAATTATTAAATTTATATTTTCCAGTTTTAAATAACTTTTTTCTTACAGCTATGTGATGTGATTTTCTAAATCTTTTGTTCTATTTCTCATGATGATCTAAGTTTCAAGTAAAATAAATCAAATAAAAAAAACTATAACACTTTTTATCATAATCATATAAATATATAATTATATTTTAAATTATATTTAATTTTTATTAATATTTTATTTAAAAAAATTAAGATTAATAATAATTATTATTATTTTGTACATATTTAATATAAAAATTTATATTTTATGATGTAAAATACTACCCAACCACACCACCAAATTGATGTAGAAACACATAGAAATAAGAAAACATGTTGATGCATTAGCTAAAAAGGTATACCAGTTGTTCCTTGGACTCTATTTTTGATAGAATCTTCAGAAGTCCATGTACCCAATTAGAATATGACCTTGTATCTTTTATGATGATGGGTCGTCACCTTTGACGACCCATACTAAGGGACTACTAAGAGACTATATTTTATATTATTATACTAAGGGACTACCAAAACAATACTATACTGTTTTTGTTATCACATTATTATTTTTGTTCGCCATATGTTTGAAGTCTATAGATCTAGCTTTTTTAGGATTACGTAGCATGCTTCCAAGCACATGAAAAAGGTGTACTTCATTTCATTGGCATAAAATTTAAGTGGTTTTTATTTTTTATTTATTTATGTATGTATAAGCAATTATTGATAAGACAATTATTTTTTTTATTTAGATCTTTTATGTCTTACAAACAGTTATAAATGTAAATGTGGTAAGGTTTTTACTTTTGCAATATTCTAATTTATATTTTGAGAAAGTATATTTTGATTTCTAACTTTGAAATATTAAATTTATATAATTGAGTTTTGGAAAATAAAAACCATTCATAACATAAACATTAATTTATTTTAACTAAATGTAATAAACAAAATATGCATATATATTTAAATAGTAGAATTTTCCATATATTACACCAAACAGTATATAATATACTAATGACATTTATAAGGTTTACAACTTCAAATGGGGTGCACTAGTCCTCATTCCTAGTCCATAACAATAACAAAAGGTTGTAGGCTATTATACAAATAATAAAATTTAGTGTTGGTCTCATTCTACAATTACCAGGAGGTTGGGTTCATCGCTTGAGCCTTGGGCAAAACACTTGCAACACATTCAACAGGTTTTGCACACTTTGTGGTAGCACAAGCTATATGCCAACTTGGAAAAATGATCCTTCGGCATAGACACAATCAACTACCTAGGCTACATTGTCCATGTGCATGGTGTCCATGTGGATCCAACCAAGATCCAAGTCATCTGTGATTGGTCAGCCCCAACCACACTTACAGATCTTTGGAGCTTCTTAGGACTTGCCAATTTGTATCGTAGTTTTGTATTGGGATTCTCCCATATTGCATGGGCCCTCAGCCAAATAACCAGAGGTGGTGGTAAGGAAAAAATTTTGTGGGGCCTGTCCCAACAAAAAGTGTTCCATGATTTGAAGTAGCGTTTGTGCACTGCCCCAGTTCTTTCATTACATGACCTGCAACAACCTTTTGAGATCGAGACATATGCTTCAAACTATGATGTGGGCACAGTCATCACTCAACACGACAACCCCATGGCCTATCATAGTGAGGCACTAATAGATGCCATCCGTAATTACCCTACTTATAAAAAATAAATTTACTCCATTGTGCAAGCTTGCCGCCAGTGGAGGCATTACATTATCGGGAAGGAGACAATCATCCACACTGATCATAATCCATTGCAGTTCATGCAGACACAAAGAAAATTTTAGAATGACTGCCATAATAAGTGGTCCACATATTTTCAACAATTCCACCTCAAATTCAAGTATTAAACAAGAAGTAACAACCAAGTCCCTGATTTCCTCAACCGACCTCTAGTTGCGACACTCACCACAGTGCTCGATTATTTTATCCACGAGACCTCTAGATGGCCCCAACACCAACACCTACCAGATGCTCGGTGAAAACACATATGTCACCAATTTCCATTTTCAGGATGGGTTGTTGTGCCATCTAAGCCATCTATGTGTTTCATCAAGTAAGGGAGCGAAGATGATTTGGGAATCCCACTATAGTTGGGTGGCAGGACAGTTCGGCATGGAAACGATAGTGGTAGTTTTATAGTGACATTTCTACTGGCTAAAACTTTGATAGGATGTTAGCAAGTATATTCAGTCCTGCACTACCTGCGTTATCTCCAAACAGACCAAATTAAGAAACAAGTCTTGTACACTCATATTCCTTCTCTTGACACGACCTAGGAATCCATCTCAATGGACTACATGTCAGGCCTTTCGTCCACCAAAAGGGGATATGGTGTTGTTTTGTGGTTGTTGATCTCTTTTCCAGGATGGCGATTATGGACGCCTGCAAGAAGAGGATCACATAAGAGGCTACTTCCAAGATATTTTTTTGAATGAGTGTGGGTCCACTTTGGGATCCCACAAACCATTTGATCTAGGTGGATATCGATGGCCACCCACCTTTTCCAACTGGCTCAAAACAATTTTCTAGCAATTTTGGTAATTTGGGATTTTCTTTATGATAAAAAGGCCTTTGGAGCCTCATTGTAAAATCATCTTCTTGCGAATGAGAGTAATGGACACATCTCTTATCATAGATAATCTCCCCCCATTCTAGCCATTCTTTCACTCCTCGAAGATAAGATGCCACCATTCTAGTGAGTCTTTCACTCTATATTTTACAGTAATACACAATTTTCTATTAATGAGCGAAAATGTACAAAGACTGTAAAATACTAAGTGAAAGACTCACTAGAATGGTGGAAACTTATCTTTGAGAAGAGATGTGTCCACTAATCATATTCGCAAGAAGATGATTTTACAATGAGGCTCCAAAGGCCTTTTTATCATAAAGAAAATCCAAAACCCTAACCTCGGAACATGAAAATCCAATAGTTTTGTGGACCCTGTTTTGGGTAGTTTGGTGTATCAACTTCCGAGGGGCATAACTTTGGCATACGATCTTCGTTTGGGATGAAAAATTGATCATTGGATAGGTATCGTCAAGGAGATTCATTTTGGGGGCTCAATCAGACCCTTATATTAACATTAAGAAGCTTGATCCTGAAAAACCTTCGTTTAGGCCCTCAAAATGGCCCCAGAAGTTAAAAACTGCTAAAAGGAGTAAATGACCAAAATTTTCAGAAAACTATTTTGAGATAGTTGGAAAAGGTGGGTTGCCACTGATATCTACCTGGATCACCATTATCTCATATCGGTAAAATTGGTTTCTCAGCACATTCTGGTTAAGCCTCTAGTCACTATTGGACACCAAGCTCACCAAGTCCTCTGCCTTCCACCTCTAGACAGATGGCCAAACTGAGGTCGTCGACCAGATGATCATGCACATCCTACATTTGTCTAATTCCAAGCACCCCCGTACATGAGAGTATTCCCCATGTTAAACACAACCACAAAAAATCCATACATATCTCAACTGACCACAACCCCTTTCAGATGGGGTTGGGATTTCAACCATTGGGTCCCATTGATGTTTCACTACCCCTTGCGGCCACCCAGGCTGAATCGTCGCACACTTCAATTGGAGCTAAAAAATCCACATAGTTCATTGAGTGGGTCCAACACATCTACCAATAGGTTCAGGATATTTTACAGAAGTCCAATGCCAAGTACAAGTAGCGCCATGATCAACACCGAGTGCCACACCAGTTTTAGGTGGGAGACAAATTTTGATCACACTTGCAGGAAAAAAACTTACATGGCTTCATCGGAAGCTTCTTCCACTTCGTTATGGACCCTGCACCATCACCAAGGTTGTGGGTGATAATGATTTTGAGCTCAACCTTCCCCCATTCCTTGGCTTGCACCTAGTATTCAATTTGGACCTCCTTTGGCCTTATTTTCCACCATTATTGGACACCTAAAAGATATAATAATAGTTTAAACTAACATAGATCAACCATGACTATATACAACAGGAACTCACTAATCAAATCGTGCACATACATGTCAAGGGCAGTTGCCAACAAAGGATCTAGCAGAAATTTCTTCATCTGATGGGGGCACTCAATGTAATGGAGACCATTGTTTCCTAAGGGGGGAGGATTGATCTAGGAGGACCTCATTTTCCACCCACCTTTTCCAACTAGCTCAAAACAGTTCTTTGGAAACTTACTATTTTTAGCAATTTTTCAGTTTTTGGACATCATGGGGCCATTTTGAGGGCCTAAATGATGATTTTTCATTATAATGAAACTTACCGGTGTTCAATGGATTTTATTTATCCCCCCTAAATAAATCTCCTCATCGATACCTTTCCAACGAGCTATTGTGCACCCTAAATAGAGATCATATGCAAAAGTTACAACCCGAGGAAGTTGATATACTAACTTACCCCAATGGGGCCCACATGAATTTTGGCGCTTCATCTCCTAGAGTTTGGTTTTTGGATGTCTAGGGTTTTGGAATCCATGTTTATTTTAAAAATTCCTTTAGAGCCTCATTGTACTCATCTTCTTGTGAATGAACATAGTCGTCGCATCCCTTCTTAGAGATAAGATACCACCATTCCAGCAAGCTTGTTTAAATCTGCATTTTATAGTTTCAACATATTTCTTATTTAATAGAAGTCCAATTTTACTATATCTTTGTTTTTATTCACTATGTCTCTATGTTAATATTATAAGTCTGTGTTTTCATTTTGTTCTGATCATAAGTAGGGATCATGAAACCCCATACCTAAAATTATTACCCCATCCACCTCACATTCACTACATAATGTAGAAATGATTCTCCTTGGAAACATCCCCTACTTGAGGAATTGGTTCACTGAATACGGAATTATGACACCCCTCCCATATCTAAATCTGACCAGTTGTATAAGGTCTTTGAGAATTTGTTTATTTTGAAAAGAGGGGATTCAATGCACATGTTTGGGTGGTTCTTTTATTATATATGGCTTACATGGCATGTGATGCAGGATTATCATACCTCCAAAATCAAGCATGTTTGACTAGACAAAGGGGTCTTGGGTTTGCTTTAATTTAATTGCGTAATTGATGAAAACTCCTATGTTTGAAGGAATTCTAGAAATCTTGTATTGGTTGTGGAATTATTTGTAATTGAGTTAGTTATCAAGAGTTATGAATATTGAAAGATATTAGGGTTCTTTGTATCTCTCTTGAGTGTATTGTGGCTATAGAATGAGGATATTGTGGATCTAATAGATCCTAGGGATTATTGTAGATTTTAGAGAGCGTGTTTCGAGTCTGAAATTGATTTAACACTTCATACATTTCCATTTATAATTTGTAAGCC
>JZKD02S1151178.1:166999-179345 GCA_000966675.3 Picea glauca
TATTACTGTATCTCTGTGTTTATGGTTGCATCTCTGATATATTTTTGTTATATTACTGGATATACGTGATATCTCTGTGCATTTCTTTATTATATCTCCGCTCTCATTTCATGCCAAAAATAATCCGGATCAGTCAACATGTGGAAGATCGACGTGGTTAGTGACACATCATACTGAATTGGGGTCGCACTAGTGGATTACTAGTTAGAACCTATAGTGATATGGTGCCCGACATACATCATGCATATGTAGAGGTGTCCACATAGGAAGTGAGATGTGGAAAATGACGTAACATCTATGAGTCATGACATATCAAATCGAGAATAGAAAGGAGTAAGTCCACGCCGTCTTGCGAAATTTCAACATCCGATAAGAATGATATTTCTAGTGCACAATCACATGTAGATGAGTGCCCATAGTTTAAGTTTTATTAACAAGAGCTCAGTCAAAACCCATGGTTATGTGGATGGATAAAGCACTCAGAGGTATGATGCAAAAAAAAATAACACAAAACTCTATTGGGAGAGGGTTTGGGCATGTATAAGGAGATTGAGAATAGCTCAAGAAGATATTGAATTGAGAATAATTTCAATCATAACTTTTCACTTGTGGGCAGAGAGATCCTTGAGGGGGCCTCTATCAATTTGGTATGAGAGTGAAAAAATTGACTTCATTGATTGGTATCAAAGCTAATTCAAAATCTCTTTGAAAAGGAAATTGGCCATTGCAGAAGGAGGATTGTGGAGATCACTACATAGAGGATATCAAGCCGAGATGAAGTTCAACAAAAGTAAGCCTGAGTAGATTGTGTGAATAGGAAGAAAAAAGAATTGGATACATAATTCCTTAGTGGGTTACTAGATAATCATTGGACATGAAGTTATCCACTTAAGTGCATTAAATGTGGAGGATAATGTCTCATGGATAGATCTGATAGGTAATGGTTTCTATTTTAAAATTAATTTTGATTTTGTGGAATTGTGAATGCAAGTAGGAGAGAAGGATTGGTAGAAACCAAAAAACAATAGAGTTGTGATAGAGGAAGACAGATAAAGTTGAGATCCCAAGTGAATATTTGTGGAAGAACCTTGCAATAGCATATGTTGTAATTACTTCCAACTGAGGATTGGAAATGAAGAGAACAATAGGATTTATGTATAGGAAAGTGAGTAGGTGCAGAGTCAAAGAGGACTAGAGGAGTGCTTAGAGGGCTCTAGGAGACAGATTCAATGGAAACCAAGAGGTGAAGCTGAGGAGAGGATCTTGAGTTGGTATTAGGTAGAATATGAGGATTTTTTCTACAAGGGATTGATGCAAGTCACAATCAACAAGATATGTTCACAAAAGTAGAGGTGAAAATGACTATTTATGGTCATTATAGAGGTTCAAAAACATACCACAACAGAGGAAATTAATCTATCAAGGGAAAACGAATAAAGAGGATGAGTCAAGAGGATCTTGAAAGATAATTGGTTGAGTTAAGGATACAACTCAGTTACATTGGACAATTGCTACAGAAGAATAATGAGGATAACTAAAGACAAGGATCTAATCTAAAGAAAAGTGTCAAGTGGCCTTTGATGCAATTATTTGCAAGGAAGATGAGGAGAAGCTTGGGGATATTGAGGCACGGGTTGAGTGGTGGGATGAAGAAGGAGAAACTCAAAGGAGTTGAGTTCAGGAAGAGGTTACTTACAGAGGAAGGAGTTCACTTATGTGAACTAGAGCAAGGTTTTTTCCTTGATGACGATGATGAGAATTTAGAGAGACCTATTGAGAGTGTCATGGGCTATGTGGAGAATTCAGATCAACATGAGGATGTGCTGAAAGAGGAAGAAAATTAGGATTTTAAATTTAACATTTTATGTATGTTTGCAGATACTGAAGAAAGAGAAGGAAGACATAGTCATAATTCTATCATAAAGACGGAGGAAAAACCAATGTCTCATGATGATTATCAATACCTAGATCACTATTTATTAAGTGATGTAGAGATGGAGGAGAAGTTGTAGGAAATTATTGTTGCAGAGAACAAGGAAGAGGATGAAGGAAAACAATCTAATATAGTGCTAATTGATTTTGAGGAAGAACTGAAGATGCTTAAGGACCGGTTTATCACTCCAAGGATTGATGAAGAAGACTGCATAAATGAGAGAAAGAATATTGAATATATAATTCCATTTTTTGAAGAGGAGTTGAATATATTAAATACTTTGAGATGGAGATATGAAGAAGACATGCAACAACCATGAATTTCAACAACAAGTTTGCAACAACATGTACCATCTAGAGGATAGACTGGATGTGAAGATTGAAGAAGGATGTTGATGGTGAGGATGTATAAGAGAAGACTTGAAGAATAAAGGAATATTTACATCACCAAAGCTAATGGACAGTTGCAGACAACAACAATACAACAACACAACAATGCAGGTAAATCACAACAACATAAATTATCGAATCTAGGAGGACTTCAACTAATGGAGCTCATGATCAGGAGATCATGAACATTTATTTTCCTTGGGAGTTTGATGCATGAGCATCCTACCTCCAAAATAAAGTAAGTTTGACTAGACCAAGGGGTCTTGGATTTATTTGGATTTAATTGTGTAATTGATGAAAATTCCCGTGTTTGAAGGAATTCTAGAAATCTTGTATTAGTTATGGAATGCTTTGTAATTGAGTTATTTATGGAGATTTGTGAATACTTAGAGAGATATTAGGGTTGTTTGTATCTCTCTTAAGTGTATTATGGATTCAAGGTGAGCATATTGTGGATTTGAGAGATCCTAGGGATTATTGCAGATTTTAGAGTGTGTTTAGGGTCTGAAACTCATTGAATAGTTTAGACATTTCCCTTTATAATTTGTAAGCCTAGGACATTAGAGAGAGAGAAAAAAATAAAGGATTGAGTGCAGCCAAAGGCCAATAGGAAGGCCAAATTAATGTAAATTAATGTAAATCACTCTGTAAATGTCAAATCAAGCATATTTCATTGAATAAATGTTTCTAATTGCAGTCTAGATTGGACTAGACTAAACCATGTATGTGTGGTGCGGTGAGTGAGATCACATAGGAGAAGGAATCATATCAAATTCATCAAAGAACGAGCCAACCTTATAGAGACTTGAAACAATGAAGTATGTACATATTTGTCCCTTAAGAAACCCTTTCCCACATATATCATCCATGTGAGTGCCTAGTAATCCTTAAATGGAATATTTCATAATAATCCTCCTTTTAAATCTTAGAAAAGAATCGACCTTGGAATAATTTTTAAGCTCGTAATATTTTTCTACAATAGCACAAATCTATGTCTTATCAAAAATGCTTATATGATGTACTTTAAATAACCAATGGAACCAAGCAAAAATATAACCAACTCTAAAACAAAATACATATTCCAATCTATATAACTTTGAGTAAAAAAATAAAAAATTCACCATAGTCTTTGCTCAAAATATTTCAATGCAATCTGATTTGGTTTGATCCAATATCACATCCAATATGATTTGATGAATGATTTTTTTTTTTTTTTTTATGTAGGACATGTGAAGTACTTGGTTAAAATGGTTATTTCATAGTGTTTACATGGATGTCTTATTAGGTTCACTAAGAAGGGGAATCCAATTTGGTATGTTGATAGGGTCCTCTTGCAGATTTGTTCAAGTACGGTAGATGACATAGTTGGATCAAATATTTTTCGTAAATCAAAATCACAAAACAAAATGAGAGATTCTCATTTTGTTACTGGCTCATGAAAAATTCAAAATTGTTACTTGACCAAACATTGTTTCATATACAAAATAAGTTAACCCAATAAGTTTAATCCACATTGTTTCTCTTACAACTAGAAAATCTTTCTTCCATGTATTCATTAAAGTTTTCTTTTGTAACTACAAAATATATACTTTCAAGTTCATATGAACACATCTATCCTATAGTTCTTTGCAATTTTCCACTTGTGGTTTGTTTTCATCAAAACTTGTGTTTCATTTTTAATAAGTGTGACAATTTCATCTCATAACAAAAAGAATCAATAATCACAACATGTTTCCATATGTATTAATGATGATTTGTATTATTTCATTTGTGTCACAAGAAGTATCAACATCAACTTGTGTAATTGATGTTCTTAATTTTCATTTTTAACATTACTTACTCTTTTTCATTAAATGTTTGTTTCAATGATTATATTAATTGAAACTTCATATCATTTTACTTGTGAAGGTAAACAACCAAATCATTTAAAGATACTAGTTCATCTCATAACCAACTAAGGAACCATCAATCATATCTTTCTTTGTTTTTGTTGTACTAAACACCTATATTAGGTCATTTTTGTCACGCAAACATCAACTTGTCTTATTTCATGTTCTTAACATTCATTTTTAACATTGTCTACTCTTTTCCACTCAATGTTTGTTTGATTTTTAACTATAAACAAAACAATAGCTTTTTTGGATAATACATGTGAGATTTTCAAAAAATAAATGATAGCTCTGCCTTCCTTATCTACCTCCTCTTTTATTCTGGATATGTGATTCTTACCTGGGAAATGAATCTATCCACCAAACGGATCTGTTGAATCTCTTCTGCATTGGCGGTGTGCAAGCTTCAGCAGATCAGATTAACATAGAGTGATGTCCGAGGCCGAGAGGACTTCCTCTTTTCCTGTTCAAGTTATTGCATCCAAATTTCGTTGGCCTTCAGATTATAAGTCGCGACTACAGTATCCATGAGCGGATCTGTTATCCGCTCTTCCACTCAGATCATAAGGTTTTATCACAGTCACTGAGGGTGATAAGTTTAAGAGTCTTCGTTATTATTTACAGATTTTGTAGATCGTTGAATTAATAGCTAGAGATTATCAAGGTCGATTGCTCGATGAATTTTAAATTGCTGAGGAAAAGCAGATTGATTGTCATCGTCTCCTCCACGTGAAGCCCAAGTGTATCAATCCATCGGCTGGATGATCGAGATTGAGTGGAGGGTGTGCAACGATGAATGGATCACAGAGCTCACTGTACAATAGAGTGTTTCCCAACATTAAATCGACAACTTTTACATACATCTAATTAAACGGTCTTTCTATTCTCTCTGATAATATTTTCTTAAGTTTTTAACATTTTTCCTGTGATCCCACATACAAAAAATGTAGAGCACAACCACAACATTATAGACCTATAGGAATAATTTTCTCTGTTTAAAAGAAAAACCCTAATATTTTTCTTTAAAAAAAGAATTTGTTACCATTATCAAATTCAAAAAATTGTATTGAGTATAAAAGAAAAACCCTAATCTTAATTGTTACCATTATCAAATTTTAAAACCCATTTTCTTTCCTTATGAATAACACTTACATTCAGCATCGCAAACATCCCAAACCACACTCATAGTCCAAATCGCCACAGGCTAATAAACCCTAACCCTAGTCACCTAGTAAGGACATGCACTGCGGAGCTCACCCTAGCCTATGATGAAATAGTAGCTTGCAGGCCCAATGCAATTCCGATCAACTTTGTGGTATCCATCTAGCCTACAAAAACATTGGGAACAACCCAAACCACACCAGCGTCCAGAACCACTCTCATAGTGAAAATCGCCACACGCTAATAAACCCTAGCAACCCGAACTATACGATAAGCCCTAGTAACCTAGGATGTTGGAAGTAATGCTTCCACGATAGTTTCAATAATGTTTGTATTACAAATTATTTTGAAGTTAGTTTGAGGTTGTTGAGGAATTTTCTCAACAAATGTCTTTAAATATAGAATAAGATGGATTTGACAACAGTATTGTGAATGTATTAATATTGTGAAAAATAAGCAATGGAAAAGTGTGAAGTTTTGGTATGCATTTGGTTTTACAATTTAGTATTAGAGCGAAGTGCTCTGGGCTTATATCCCTTATGAGAGGGCCCAGGAAGATGAGAGTTGAGTGCTTGTATTTTCTGGTGTAAGAGTATAGTTTCTTTTGTATTTGGTTCCGTAGCTGTGTGTGGGTGACTGTATTCGTTGCCATTGGAGAAGGGCATCACGTCTTTAGAGGATTGGAGCTGCTGCTAGGATCATTACACGTCAATGGACAGAAACCAACAACGTTGTAAATTATTTATTGAACGAAAGGGTTGTGTTACCCATTGGTTACCAGGAATTGACATTGGCTTCTAGTGTAACAGTTCCCGTCGTGGAATTCAATAGTTTAAGCTACGAGTTGTGCAATATTTCAGAGCAGCAATACCATTATCAGAGACACGCAGGAACGTTGAATGTGCCAAAGATTTGATTCGTGGCCAAAGAGCTATGCGATGGATTGTTGTGCCTCCAAGACATGCCATTAATGAGTGTTAAATATAATGTAACTTCAACAGTCTGATTGTACACTGCCAACTGTACTGGACAGCTGTACTTTCTATTTTTGTCTTGCTTGAGCTTATTTAGCTCAGCTATTTCCCTTTACATTGTAATTTCTTTAGTACTTCTCCATACATTTCAATATACTAGTCTATTCTTTTCTCTTTGCTTCACAATTTATCATGGTATCAGAGTTTCAGCAGTAAGCCTCTTCACACAGTTCGGAGAGCAACACGATCCTCACAGCGCAGAGCTTCACGGATATTGAGAGCACGCGACATAGTCTCCTTCACAAGGTTTGGAGAGCCGTCTGTCATACTCTCGAAAGATCCTTGCAGGAAACTTCCACGAGGAAGCAGTCCATCTTATGTTCAAAAGATCAACGTAGGAAGCTTGCAAAGGTTGCAGAGCATACTACGCTCGAAAGAGCGAGGAAGCAGAGACCGAGAAAGAAGAAACTTTAAAGATTCTTGCACATTTTTCAAGAATCGTCAAAGATTGACGAAGACGAGTTGCAAAACGAAAGAACATTTAAAGAACTTGAAGAATTCTTTCAAATCGTTAAAGATTGCTCCAGAAGGCAGCATCATTTAAAGTTTTTTGAAATTCGCTCAAATCTGTCAAATATTGAAGAAGTGAACAAAGAATTCGTGAATTTCTTTCAAAGCTTTGAAAAATTCACAGATCTTTCTTCCACAGGAGCAAAGAACGCGTCCCAGGTTCAAAGAACAATCGTCGCAGCCATAAGATTCGTCCTGAGAATGGATCCGAAGCGGGAAACCAGTTTAGAAGGGATGAGGAGAGCACGGAAAAGGCGAAAGAGTTTCGGCCGTTAGATCTTGCACAAAGGCCCAACTGTCGTTGGATCCACAAGAAAGTGCACGAGGTTTAATCCTCTGCAATGCCAAGGAATTTTTGACCTGTGAAGTCCCTACATCATCTGGACTGTCCATCAAGAGACACGTGGCGAAATCGGGGCACTTCACTCACTCGCAAGGTGTAAAGGTCAGAAGACTATCATGAGAATTCGCGAATCGTGAAATCATAAGTTATTATGGACCGCTGAATCAAGAAAGATAGTGAGCCGTTGATCTTATCCCATTGCAAAATCGGGGATCGGGAGTTAGACGAGCACAGATTGCACTCCAAAAACTCCGATACGCGATATCGTGAAATCCCGAGAGGACTTGTGATCCATCCATCTCAGAGAACAGGTGGCAGTAGATCCAAGTGCCATCAAATCGACATTTCGGAGTTCGTAGTTTTGAAAGACCATCACAACAAGAGTTCTAAACTCGCAAAATTGTGATTCAAGAAATAGTGATAAGATCACAACTGTCCATTTAACTGGACACATGGCGGACATCGAGGAAACCGTCGGCGTTTCGGCATCTGGGGTTTCAAGTTGACAGAGAAGTTGTGTCAACGGAGCATCGCATGTCGCGATATCCTGAGGCTAAATCAGGACCGTCCATCTTGTGGGGACGCGTGGCATAAATCTGAGGACTCGGGAAAAGTCCCGAAAGAAAAGGGCCATCGGCATATTAGGATTCGACAAATCGCGAATCCTGAGGACAAGAAGCACAAGCATTTCAGAACTGCGAAGTCCGAAATCCAGACAGGAGGAAAGTTCTGTTTTGGGGCCCAACTGATGTCATCTCGTCAAAACGAGGGATCAGGAATCTCCACGGTGAAACACCCAAAGTAGACTTGAGTCGTCCATCTGTTGAGGACACGTGGCAGAGATTGAGGCTTTCAGAAAATTTCCCGAAAGTAGAGTCCATCGACATTACGGGATTCAGCAAATCGTGGATCTTGGAGACAACAAGTCCGGAACAGAACAAATTGCGAAATCACAAGGAGAAATCAGGACCATCCAATATAGGAGGACACGTGGTGGAGATCAAAGGAATCGAGAAATTTCCCAAAAGGAAAGCGCCCTCGATAAATTAGAGATCGAGGAATTGAGGAGTTAGAAGAGCTCGTCATCAGGGTAAGTCCCAATTCGAGATATCCCGATAAGATCTAGACCATCAAATCACAGAAAGATCTGGACCATTAAATCGTCCAAAAGAAAATTTCGCATTTCGGCAACTTGAAAGGCAAAAAACCTGAAAAACCCGTAGTGCTTTAAAATTAAGGTGTGTGGTCACATTGCACAGTGACTAAGGCCAAACTCAAGGCCGATAAGCTCTTTTCGACCATCGGCAAATCGACGTTTCGACGATCGGAGGTAAATACAAAATTTCCCTCTATTTTTTCTGCAATTATTTTATGGCGTCGTCTAGCAATTTAGGACCAACTCAAGGTCCGATTCTTCTGGGAAAGAATTACAAGTTTTGGTCTCTTCGAATGAGTTCATTCTTACAAGCACAAAAGTGTTGGGAACCAGTGGATCTTGGATATGTGGAACCAGATCCCGCAGCCCTGTCTGCCATCACAAATCCACAAGAAAATTGCTTAAGCAACACCGAGGAACAAAGAAAATAAAGTGAAATTCTAGATTCAAAATTCTGTGGATGACTCGATATTTTCGAAAATCACAAGTGTTGGTACTTCAAAACAGGCCTGGGACATCCTTAAATCTTCCTACCAAGGAAATGATAGGGTCAAAACAATTAAACAACAGACCTTGAGGACACAATTCAAGACTCTAAGGATGACAGAGTCCGAAAATGTGGATCAGTTCATGACCAGAGTCATGGGAATCGTGAACCAGATCAGATTGACTCACAAAGCCATCACTGATCAACGAATTGTTGAGAAAATCCTCAGAAGTTTACCCAAGAAATTTGAAATGGTTGTAATAGCAATCCTTGAATCCAATGATCTGTCAAGATTTTCAACAGATGAACTAATTGGTTCTCTGATGACACATGAGACCAGAGTGCATCTCACAGATGAGTCAATCTCCAATGCCTTCAAAACTCAATTCTCTTTCAGCAGAGGGAGAGGCAAAGGAAAAAGAAGAGGTCACCAAGGAAGAGGGAGAAATCACAGTTACCCTCACTCCAGTGGAGGTAACAGACAACAGTATCCGAATCAAAATTTCCAAGGTCAAAGACAACAACAACAAAATCAACATCAGAATTTTCAGCCTCAAAGAGGCAGAGGGAGAAGATCAAATGAGAAATCAAGCATACAATGCTATTACTACAAAAAGTATGGGCACTATGAATCTGAATGCAGGAAGAACCAAGTAGATCAGCTCTCAGGCAGAGCACATGTGCCAAATCACATGGGAGAAAACTCAGGAGGTATGTTTCTTTCGTGTCACAACACTGAACATCAACCTAAAGATCTCTAGTTGCTCGACAGTGGATGCAACAATCACATGACAGGTAACAAAGAATTACTTTCATGCATTGATTCTTCAATCTCATCTGATATTACACTTGGAAATGATTATTTAGTCAAATTTCAAGGAAAAGGAACTGTTCCTATTCTTACTAAACAAAATGTCAAGAAAGACATATACAATGTCTATCATGTTCCAGATCTGAAACATAATTTGTTAAGTGTAGAACACCTCATTGAACATGGCTATAAGGTACTTTTTGAGGGAGCATCTTGCAAGATATATGACAAATTCCCAAGCAGAAAATTGATTTGTAAAATCCACATGACTCCAAATAGGATGTTTCTCCTTACCCTCAGAATTGCAAATCTGAGTCAACCATATGCACAAAGTGTATCTACCCTGAATGAAACAATGGTTTGGCATACAAGATTTGGACATCTACCATTTCAGAGTCTAAGTCTTCTTCAGAAGAACTCCATGGTCAAAGGTCTTCCTATATTTAAAAAGAAAATTCCCCCATGTGAGTCTTGCATACTTGGAAAACATAAGAAAACTAGTTTTCCACAGTCATCAAATCAAGCCAAACAACATCTTGAACTTGTTCACACTGACCTATGTGGACCAATGCAAACAGAGTCAATAGGTGGTAGCTTTTACTTTCTAACATTTATTGATGATTTCAGCAGAAAAATATGGATCTATTTTCTCAAACACAAGTCTGAAACATTTACAAAATTCAAAGAATTCAAGTAGAAGATGAAAAACAGAGTGGCAAATATATCAAAGAACTAAGGTCAGATGGAGGAGGAGAATACAACTCCAGAGAATTTGCAAATTTCTGCAAATCACAAGGCATTATCATGCAACCAACAACCAGATATACTCCACAGCAGAATGGAGTGGCTGAAAGGAAAAATCAGACAATAATGAATATGGAAAGAACACTTCTTAAAGAGAAAAGTTTGTCAAATAGGTTTTGGGCTGAAGAAGTAGCATGCTCAGTTTATCTCTTGAATAGATGAACAACCACAAGTCTAAAGATGAAAGTTCCCCAAGAAGCATGGAGTGGGACAAAGCTCAATGTAGCGCATCTAAGGACATTTGGATGCATAGCATATGCTCACATACCTTCCGAATTAAGGAAGAAACTCGATGATAAAAGTGAAAAATGTATTTTCACTGGATATAGTGAAACATCTAAAGCTTACAGGCTTTACAATCCAATCACCCAGAAACTAATTCTCAGCAGAGATGTAAGATTTCTGGAAAAACAATTTTGGAATGATTCAGAAAATCAGCAAATGGACAGTCAAAATCCATTGTTGCCAAGTTCTGAAAACGTAGAAAATTCAGAACAACAAGTACCTTAAACTATTCTCCCAAGATTGCAGGTACAAAGACAACCTGAAAAATCTCAGGATAACTCAACTTCTAGCAAAGAATCATTCTCTGAACCACAGAATCAGAGAACTCAAAGTTTGAGATAAATCCATCAGCGGTTGGATGACTTTGAGCAACACAACCTTTTTGCTTTAATGTCATGTCAACCTACATCCTTTAAGGAAGCAACTAAGGGGCCACATTGGGTTCAAGCCATGAACCAAGAAATTGACTCCATTGAGAAGAACAAGACATGGGATCTTGTTGATTTTCCAACTCACAAGAAGAGTATTGGTGTCAAGTGGGTTTACAAAACTAAACTCAATGAAAAAGGGCAGATCGAAAAACACGAGGCAAGACTTGTTGCCAAAGGCTTCTCACAACAACCAGGTACTGATTATGGTGAAACTTTTGCTCCAGTAGAAATATTAGACACTATAAGGACTCTATTGGCCATAACAACACAACACAAATAGCAAGTATACCAAATGGATGTCAAGTCAGCATTCCTGAATGGTTTCTTAGAAGAAGAAGTTTATGTCGATCAACCACCTAGATTTGAAGTTCAAGAGCACCCAGCCAAAGTATATCAGTTGAAGAAAGCCCTATATGGCTTAAAGTAAGCTCCAAGAGCTTGGTACAGCAGAATTGACACTTATCTGATCAAAAGTGGTTTCAGGAGAAGTCAAAATGAGCCAACTCTTTACACCAAAACAGATTAGCATGGTAAAATTTTAATTGTATTTTTATATGTTGATGACATGATCTATACAAGAAATCTTGAGTTAACAGATTTTAAACATGCCATGCAATTTGAATTTGAGATGACAGATCTTGGCATAATGAAATATTTTTTAGGGATTGAGGTTCATCAATCAGCCAAAGGCATTTTTATCTGTCAGCAAAAGTATGCAGCAGACATTCTCAAAAGATTTCGCATGGAAGGATGCAATCCAGCAGAAACCCCCATACCACTAGGCACAAAATTGAGCAAGAATGATGAAGGTCCTACAATGGACTCTACTTTATACAAATGTTTAGTAGGCAGTTTGTTGTATCTTACAACAACTAGGCCTGACATTGCGTATGCAGCTAGCCTTGTTTCCAGATTCATGGAATCACCCAAAGATTCTCATTGGAAAATGGCGAAACGAATTTTGAGATATGTTGCAGGAACTCTCAATTTTGGCTTACGGTACACTAAATCTGATAGTAATCAACTTTCTGGTTACACAGACAGTGATTTTGCAGGCAACCTAGATGACAGGAAAAGCACATCTGGACATGTTTTTCAACTGGGCACAAACCT
>JZKD02S1151178.1:187388-199378 GCA_000966675.3 Picea glauca
AAAGGCTATCATCTCAGCAAATGGGAGGACTTAGCAAAACCCAAGGTGATGGGAGGTTGGGGCCTCAAAAACCTGCCACTCTTTCACAAGGCGCTATCGGCAAACACCTTTTGGAGATTATTGACGAAACCAGGACTTTGGAGCAATGTTATCAAAGAAAAATATCTCCACCAATTTCCGCTCCATATTTGGATCAGATTCGCTGAGGTGCGCCAGTCAAAAGGCTCACAAACTTGGAAAAATCTCTCTTCCACTCTTCCGATAATTTTAAATTGGCTTTCATGGATTCCTAGATATGGTAGATTGAAAAGAGCCTTTACTATCTTCATCAATTCTACTGCCCGTCCAAAGGAGGCCCGCTAGATGATTCATGGCTTAAAGGAACGAATCTCCAGCTGGATCCGGACTCCACGGTTGAATGGAATAACTACACTCAACTTCTCATTGAATCTGGCATGAGATTACATCCAAAACCAAACACTCTCATCTGGACGGGGGGTAACGGTTCTGGCCAGATCAATGCAAAGAATGTATACCAAGCATTGGCTGCTCATTTCTGGAAACCTTTAAAATCCAACTGTAGACAGAGGATTTGGAGAGACGAATTCCCCATAAAACTTAAACTGTTCGCTTGGCTCCTTCTGGAGAAAAAATTATTTTTTTGGGATAATTTACAAGCCCACGGCTGGGTGGGCCCAAATCGTTGTCATCTTTGCAAGTGTAACAATGAATCTACTCAGCATGTTTTTATCCACTGCCTATTCACCCGAGATATCTGGTCGCACCTTGCATCGGTTTTAAATTTCTCCATGCATTGGATAGGAATCAATGTTCTGGCATGCTTCCAAAACTGGTGCTCAAACAACAGCACGCTCTCATTGCTTCCGATCCACCTGTACTGGCAAGTCTGGAAGACTAGAAATGCAGTGATTTTTAATGAGAGGATGCCATCTATCCATTCCGTGTCAACCTTCTTGCTAGCTGAGGTGAACAAATCTGGAAAGTACTTGAAGGCTAAGCCATCTCTCTGGCAATCATTTTCCATTTCTATCGATAGGGCGGTGGCCTGGTTCGACGGGGCCTCTCAACAAGGAGGTACTCTTTGTGGAGCTGGGGGGAAAATTGCTCTAAACCCCCACACTTGTATCCGTTGGACTTTGAATTGCGGTCAGGGTTCTAACTCGAAGGCTAAACTTTTAGGGGCTTGGGCATCACTAGTTCTGGCTAGTCGTCACACCGACATTATGTTACTCCTTGGAGACTCTAAGAATACTATCGCCTGTCTGAGCGGTCGCGCTGACTTTCAGGTGGCAGCACTTGATTGCTGGAAAGAAAGGACGAAAGATGCTACTCATATTTTTAGAAAGCTCACCTTCAAGCACATTTTTAGAGAGGAAAACAACGAGGTGGACTACCTCTCTAAAAAATCTTTGCTCCTTCCATCGAGACAAATTTGTTTTACAATTTGGGAGGATGGGAACGAAGGACTAGCCTACAAGATTAAGATTTGATTTGGTGCTTCATATATGATTGTTGTGCTTAGATGGTTTTTTTTTTCGTCTTGATTGTAGGGATTGATGGATTGATCTAAGTATTGTGCAGTTCCACCGTGTTTTGTGGTTGTTAGAGATGACGGATTTTGTAAAATTTTATATCCTTATGAATATAAAGAGCACTTTTTCTCGTGGAAAAAAATTAGACTAGTGTATGGATATATATGAAATATAATTAAAAAAAAATATTTCACTATAATTACATTATATATTTTTAAATGTTTACTTTAAAGTATCTGCAATATTTTGTTTAGGAGAATGATTTAAAAAAAAAAAAAAAAAAATTAAATTTTTTGGTGGTATTTTATTATTTTTTAAGTTGGTTTTTTGGATAGATTAGATTTACAAAATCATTGTGTTGTTTTGTCATGTTCCCATTTTTGGATTTCCCTTTTCCTTAAAAGGGTTATTTAATGTCAGTTAGTTAGGAGATGTTATCTTTTTAAAATGACATTAAGAAAAAAATAAATAAAGTACAACTTTAGATTAATATGTTACTTAAACATTATCAAAAGTGAGTTTTAATCTTAAAATAAATAGGAATAAGCATCGTATTTGATATAGTTAAAAAAGGGAAAAGTTTTAGAAGGCATGGAAGAAAGATAAAATGAGGGATACCGCTTCACTTTGGCATTATGTTTTGGATTTATCTCTTTGGAGTGCTCTTGGAGCCAATGTTTTTCTTAGGGTTTTGGAAAAACCCTTCCATTGCAATTTAGTTTTGGTGGTGCAAGATCCACCCTAACTAGACAAAGGGGACGATTAATCCAGGATCTTCACTTGAGCTTCATATTATGGTTTGGCATCATCTTGAAGAGGGTTTGTGGGTTTGAATTTAGTTCTTTTGCAATTTGGAGGATGAAGCTCCATTTACTCAGGAGGTCGTGGCATCATTCTAGGTTTTGGGTTTGCATATTTATGTGTTTTATTGATGTGTTACAGTTTCTCAAGACTCCATAGATATTGTATTGTTGTGATCAAGATTCCATTCATAATAAAGTACCACATTATCTCTTTTATTTCAGGTGCACTTAGATTTCATGCAACATGTTTGATGAAATATCTATATGTGTATTACATGCAAAATTTTTGTATAAAGTACTCAATTATCGTAATAACAC
Source organism: Picea glauca (assembly GCA_000966675.3). Lineage (NCBI taxonomy): Eukaryota > Viridiplantae > Streptophyta > Pinopsida > Pinales > Pinaceae > Picea > Picea glauca. Next base: position 190,063 of record JZKD02S1151178.1, read on the forward strand.
ATGTAATGCAAGTATTTGACAAAAATTCCTAACTAGAACTATTGGATATGTGTTATATTCTTTGCACAACTAGGGCCCCCCTATGGGGGGTCAAAGGGGGGTGTAGCACCCCCTTCCCAGGGAGTTAGAGGAGGGTGGTTTCGAGGGAAGCGCCCCTAAAATTTTTCTTTCTTACTAGTTTTCATGTCTGTTTTTGGGCAGTTTTTCAACACATGGTTTTTCACCAATGGTTTTCTATTTTAGATTAAGGAATTAGGGTTGTTGACAAATCCAGATCACTGGATTAGGGTTTTGGATGTCGCTAGCTCCTATATGTATATTGTATTGTAAACAATGTATGATGTGAATGAATATAGAATATGTCGGTTTTCGAGGGGAAAAATCTCTATGTAATGTGTGTATTTTCCATTGTATATTTTTTGTTCTTTTGTTGAAAATATGTTTGCAGTTAAATATTGTACAAGGTTAAAATCTACAAGAACTACATAATTGGACAAAAAAATTTAATGCCCTAGCATATCTCCATTGGGGATATTATAGTGGTATCAAAGCTTGAGATCTTTCCATCTTGAGGGGAAGCAATGATACCAAAGTTGAATTGTTCAATTGCAGCAACTCATTTTGATTAGCTTAGAAGGATATCTTCTTAGTGGGCCTAGTTATAGGCTAGGGCCAAGCTCATGTGTCTGCTAGCATATGTTTTCCATAGTTGGGAAAAACACCATTTCCTAGCAATCTATTTTTTTGTGGTTGGTTTGTGGCACTAAGAAGCTAGTTGTAGGACTGATTTGACTTCTGAATTCAGGTCATGGGAATTTGAAGAAGCAATGAGGCTTTGGAGGGTTTGTGGGTTGTAGGAAGGGTCGATATCTTCCATATTGGTAGAGTTGAGTAATAAGAGGAGGGTTGTGGTTATATCAGGGAGTTTCCTCCCATATTTTGTAGGTCAAAATGGATTGAGAGGGGATGCAAGATCTTTTTAATGTTCCATAGAGACATAGAGAGGGTTGAAGAGGCCATAAAGTAAGCTTCAAGGGACCATGAAAGAGGACGTGGGTCTCTTGGTAGATCGTGAACAAAACAGGTAGTAACTCGATCTTGGTGTTAGAGGGTAGAGTCAATATTGCATGAGTCTTCCATGGAGCCTCATATTGTGATATGTTTACAATAATGGTGCATTGATTTGTGGAAGATTGGGGTCTTGTTGTAGAGATCTGATTTACCCTTGTTTTTGTAGGTTTATTCATCAGTTGGCACGTCGAGGATGCTACAATAGCCGTGGAGAATGTTTGGAGGACACATGGTGGTAGAGAGTATTGTTAGATGGTTTAGAGGGATGAAACCATTTACCAAGTACCATACAACGAGTTAGAGTGTTGTGGGAACTATATCAGAGTCGTGTGACCTTGGGGAAATATCATGAGCCAAAAGAGGGTCGTTGATCCATTTTGTTGAGCATATAGGGTCTTGTGAGGAGACTATCCACCATTTGGATGTTTGTTAGGAAGGGAAGAGGCCGCAGGGATTCATTGCAAGATTCCTAGCTATGACACAGGCTATGGGGTTCAAAGAGTAGGATTTTAGGGAAGGTCCAGTTCCTTATCTGCAAATATAGTAACCATTGGAGAAGGTACAATATAGTTTGAGGGTTTGTCAACAATAGGAAGCAACTCTTTAAGGGATATTGGAATCATTTCCACATTGCATGCCATATGTTCAATGAATTATATATCACTAGAATACTTGCAAACTGCTTGTAGATACTCATTTATCAGTACGAGAACCTATGAATGCTAAGTGTTTTCAAAAATTCCACCAAGAGAAGCAACATCATTGAACAAAAAAACAAGTAGAGGTGACAAAGAAATAGTGCATTCCATTGATGAGGTTTATTAAGTGTTTGACAAAACCCAAGCCAAAAAATATGAAATTACTACAACTTTATAACTTCCATGTTGCAGTTTCTTAAGAAGGTAAATCCAGAATGTGTGGATAAAATTTTGAGGGAGATAACATCAAATAAATGCATTCCTTACTACCAGGAGTATCTAACAATGGCTAAGAATATTCATGCAACTTTATCCTTTAAAATCTATTACACCCTCAAGCATGAAAGTTGGCCCAATTATTTGGACGAAGATTACTTTAAAGGCACAGTGAAGAAATTTATGGGAGATGAGCATGTGGAGGAGCATGCATCTATACATGAGGAGGATGCGTGCATAAAGGAGAACCAAAAATAAGCCTATGATATATCATTTGAGATAACCGATGAAGTCGATGACACTAGTGTGTTGGATGGGTATACCTCTGATGTGTTGAAATAATGTAAATGCAAAGAGTATTCTTATTATTATTGATATATTATTCATGGGATCAATCCCCATTATGGATTGATCATGTAGGTTATTGTAATAGGACCAAATCCCATTTTGCGGATTGGTCAAAAGACAATTGTAATAGGCAGAATAAGAAGTCGGCCCCAACAGATATTAAAGAGGCCCAAAAATATAATAAAGGTGGGTTTACCCACCCAGTTTGAGAATTCATCCCTGCTAGTGAAGAGACACTCCACACGTGCCAGACTTGTATAAATAAAGAGGCCAACGTGTCACTTAGACACACAACTCACTTGCTCATTGAGAGACAAGTTTTGGATCTACTGCTAGAGAAGAAGCAAAGAGAGAGTGGTGCATATCTGGGAGAGGACTTTCTGTATTGGCTTAAGATATCTCTTGGCATTGTATTGGATATCTATATTAAGGAAGTTTTGCTGGGTTTTCTTCCCCTAGAGGGTTTCCCAGGATAAATGATGTGTCTCTTGTGATTGTGTATTTCTCAATGATCTTGTATTATGTTATTGTTATCTAATGAAATTAAAACAACTATAATAATGGCTTAAACATTAACATGGTATCAGAGCCAAGCTGAAGGAAGCATCTTTCACAAGTGAAAAACATCATTGTTGTCATACATGAAAATTAGAGATTTTTTATGGTGAAGGTTTTCATCCCCAAAACCATTTAGAAAGGCACTCCCTCCCTTAAGGATCACTTTGGCACTCTCAGCGCACCTTTTCAGTGGTTGGATCTCCCAAAAAGTGAAACCCTAGTTTCACAAAGTACCAGAAAACCAGAGTACTAGAAGTACCAAAAGCACCAGAGTACCAGAAGTACCAGAAAACCAGAAGCACCAGTCCAGAAATATGCAGATCAAGTTTGAGGGGGTAAAAGTTGGATTTTCATAAATCTGACTGCACCAGCTAACTCGCCTCAGCTTAGCGCATCTATCCCCTGGATCAGAATTTCAAAATTCGAAGTTTGAAAAATTAGGGTTTCCTCATAAAACCCTAAGTTGCAGTTGCAGTCTCAGAACCAGATGCAGTTGCAATACCAGCTGTAGTTGAAGTTGTAGAACCAGTTGCAATCACCCTTGAAGTTTTCTTAAGAGTTGGTAATGATTTTCGCTGCTACCAGATGGAGCCACTACCTGCAAATGCCATCAGAGGTGTGTACTCACATATGTTTAATGGTTAAACCCTAAAGAGTATTTGCAGGAGAAGGGATCTCTTGCCATAGATGCAGAAGGATCTCAAGATCCAACATATTCAGAGGAATGATACAACCCAGGTGTGATTATTCTAATATGCATCTATTTGTCATGACATTATATTGATTAGTGTTGCATGTTGAAGTTATGATAAAATTATTAGAAGGATTAAAAGTTGATCATAAGAGCTTATCCTCTAACCTAACCTTCTGTCAAGATAGCGTATTCTCTCAATACAAAAGACAGGTTGAAGAAAACACTCGTCACTTAAGTGAAGGAGACCTGGAAGAAAAGAAAGCACTCATTCTTGAGGACAAGGCTCCAGGTTCGATTAATCAAGATCAATAAGATTCAAAGGTACACATGAAAAGTTGATGACTATAGTTGAGATAGCATTCGTCGTAAAGTATTATACTTGATAGCATGTGAGCATATAGAGGTAAATGCTTTTCCTGATACAACTAACACCTCCTCTAGGAGAAACCTCATGTGTTAGTTCCAAGTTGCCATGGAAGAATGCTTGGTCACAACACTATGAGAGTGTTGAACTCATTTTGTATCGTATTCTTTACCTTTAATCTTTGCTTCAGATAAATTATAAGTGATAGCTCCAAAGGAGCTACTGTGATGATTGTTTGTGCTATTGCTTTATATTATCAAAAGGATATTATTCTTGCTTGTTGTTTTGTTGACATTGCTCCAGGTCACATGTAATAACCCTGAGAAAGCTATAGTGAAGGTTGTAGAAGGAAACGTGCTAAAGGAAAGACCATAAATGAAGAAATCATCATTGGAAAAGAAGAAGGTGTATTGCATAAGCTAAAGGGTCACTCAGAAGCTGCCATGACCCATGCCATTGAAGAATCCATGTGAACTTTGGCATAGAATATTAGCTCACATCAACTACAAGGTGCTACCATACATATGCAAAGCGGTCACAAGTTTACCAAACCTCAAAGGTGACCATGAAGGCATATGCAATGGATGTGAACAAGGGAAGAACATCAAGAACCCATTTCTGAAGAAAGACAACAAGGCATAAGGAGTCTTAGAGCTCATTCATTTAGATGTGTGTGGCCCAATGCCATCATCCTCCATTAGTGGGAATTCAAAGCCTTGATAGCGAATCTTTCTGAGAGAAAGATCAAGATACTCAGGTCAAATAATGGAGGAGAATACACCTCAAAAGAGTTTGTGAACTTCTGCAAAGATGTTGGGATCAAGAGGGAACTCACTACTCCCTATAATCCCCAAAAAAACGGTGTAGCTGAATGAAAGAATAGAACCATAATGGAATCTGCGAAGACTATGATCCATTATCAAGATCTTCCCATGTGCTTATGGGAAGAATCAGCAATGGCATCTGTATATGTGCAGAATTGATTGTCCCATAGTGCACTTGGGTTCAAGACACTGGAAGAGATGTTCACCGAAAAGAAGCTAGAGGTAAGCCATATCAAAATATTTGGTTGTCCATCGTTTATTCATATACCTAAAGAAAACAGAAACAAGATGGACCCTTCAGGAAAGAAGGGAATATTTGTGGGATATTGTAAGGTCTCCAAGGCCTTCAAAATCTATATACCAGGTCAACATCACATTTAGATCAACAGGGATGTGACCTTTGATGAAGATGCAGTTCTCAAGAAATCTAAACTATGCCATCTTGAATAAGTATATGAAGTGGAACTTGTAATCCCCAGTACTGCAATGGGGGAGGTTCCCAGAGCTGTAGAACCAATGAGGGAAGTTATAACTTCCCTTGATTAGGAACTTCTAGAAGGCCATGATATAGTAGAAGTGGAAGAACCTCCTCAGATGACGATCCTCCATAAAATAAAGCTAGCTTGGGCTAGAGAGCTTATTCAAGATGGAGAGAAGTACGGTGTTCCCGAAGGAACTATGAGACAAGTGAAAAGACCAAATCCATTCTCCAGTTATATGGCTTTGATGTGTGATCTCCTAGAAGAGGAGCCTACCTCCTTTGAAGAAGCCATTCAAAAGAAAGAATGGGAAGATGCCATGACAGAGGAATACCAATCCATAATGAAGAACGAAGTATGGGAAATAGTTCCCAGACCAAAGAATAAAGATGTGGTATCCTCCAGATGACTCTTCAAAATAAAACATGTTGTTTATGGAAGTATTGAGAAGTATAAAGAAATATTTGTCGCTCATGGATTTTCCCAAAAGGAAGGCATTGACTATGAAGAGACATTCACTCATGTGGCTAGATACACTTCGATCAGAACCATCATAGGTCTTGCAACTAAGATGAAGTAGAAGCTACACCAGATGGAGATGAAGACAACTTTCCTAAAAGGTGTCATCGAAGAGGAAGTGTATATAGAGCAACCTCAAGGATTTGAGGTTGAAGACAGGAAGTCTCATGTCTTCAGATTGAAGAAAGCCTTATATGGATTGAGGAAAGCTCCTAGAGATTGGTATGGCCATATAGACAGTATCTTGACGAGCTTAGGCTTTACCAAGAGTAAATAAGAATCTAACCTCTACTTCAAAATCATGAACAATGAGATAGTAATCTTACTGCTATATGTGGATGAATTATTCTTAACTAGAGAAGAAAAGCTCATCAATGAATGTAAAAAGAGACTTGCCTCGGAATTTGAAATGAAATACCTTGGCCTAATGCATTATTTCTTAGGTCTTGAGGTATGGCAGAGTCCTGAGAGGATCTTCCTTAACCAAGGGAAGTACACAGTTGAAATCTTGAAGAGATTCGACATGTTGGAATGAAAGCCCATGAATACACCCATGGAAGAAAAGCTAAAGCTGTTGGTCGATACTTCGTCAAAATTAATTGATGCCACACTGTACCGATAGATTATTGTCTTGTTGATGTACATGACGAACACCAAACTAGACATTTGTTTTGTCGTGAAGACTTTGAGTCAGTTTCTGGTAGAACCCAGACGTGTTCACCTAGTAGTTGCAAAACATGTGATGAGGTACCTTAAAGGTACAATAGATTATGGTCTCAGCTATGATGGAGATCATGATTTCACATTGAGTGGATATACTGATGCAGATTGGGCAGGAAGTGTTTCTGACAAGAAAAGCACTTTAGGATGTTGTTTCAGTTTAGGATCGGCTATGATCTCGTGGAAAAGTAGGAAGTAATCTAGTATTTCTCTCAGCACAACGGAAGCAGAATACATTGTTGCATATTCTTCCAGCTGCGAAGCTATATGGCTTCGAAAGTTGTTGATCAGCCTATTTGACTTAGAGATGAGAGAAACCTTGATTCTATGTGACAACCAGAGACGCATAAAAATGAAAGAGAATCCTGTATTCCATGTCTGGTCGAAACACATAGAGATCCGTTATCATTACATCTGTGACATGGTACAGAGAGGGGCCTTGAAGCTCCAGTACATTAGCATGGATGAACAGGTTGATTACGTGTCGACCAAGCCCTTATCTCGTGTGAAGTTTGAGTACTTTTGAGATAAGCTTGGCATAGTCCGAAAGGACCTTCCTCGAAAGGGGGAGTAGTTGTTGTGTTCCTTGCTTCTGACCTAGTTGTCAGACGTAAAGAAATATGAGATGTTCCTTTCTTCTGACCTAGTTGTCAGACGTAAAACAAGATGAGATGTTCCTTGCTTCTGACCTAGTTGTCACATGTAAAGCAAGATGAGATGTTCCTTGCTTCTGACCTAGTTGTCAGACGTAAAGCAAGATGAGATGTTCCTTGCTTCTGACCTAGTTGTCAGATGTAAATCAAGATGAGATGTTCCTTGCTTCTGACCTAGTTGTCATACGTAAATCAAGATGAGATGTTTCTTGCTTCTGACCTAGTTGTCAGACATAAAGCAAGATGATATGATGAGACTAGCACTGAGCTTCCGGCTGGATAGCTGTGACATAAAGCCAGTCTAGTATCCTGCTTCCGACCGGATGGTTGTGACATAAAGCAGGACAAGTATCTTGCTTCCAGCTTGAGTGTTGCGACTTAAAGAAAGACGATGAGATGAGACTAGTACTATGCTTCCATCTTGATAGTTGTGACATATAGCCAATCTAGTATCTTGCTTCCAGCCTCAGTGTTGTGACTGAACGAAAGGCATTGAGATGAGACAAGTACTGAGCATCCATCTTTACAGCTGTGACGTAAAGTCGATCTTATATTATGATGAGTCAGCCTTGTGTTGTGATGATGATTATGTATCAGTTTTTATACTAATACATATTGATGTAGATGATGATGGCATTCCCTTGAGAATGACGATGTTGTTGATCAAGAAAAATTCTGATGATTTATAGATACACCAGTCGGTGTTCCAAGATGATATCGATGATTCTATCCTCTCACCCACTTGATGTTATTGATGATATTGATCTCTCTCTCTCTCTCACATGATGCTGCTGAAGAATACCCTTCTTGTTAAGGGAGAGTGTTGGAATGATGTAACTACAAAGAGTATTCTTATTATTATTGATATATTATTCATAGGATCAATCCCCATTGTGGATTGATCATGTCAATTATTGTAATAGGACCAAATCCCCTTTTGCAGATTGGTCAAAATGTTGGGTATGTGTTATATTCTTTGCATGTGTGTGTGCCTCAGATACGACAACTGCGTCCAACGATCCCTTCACCTAGAGCTCTTTCGTGTGAACTGGGCGCTTTCCTAGGGGTGTCCCAGGGGGGGGCAGGTATGCCCCCCCTGGTTACGCGTAGCATTTGGCACTGGGTGGTAGCCTAAGTTAGCGCCCCGAAATTTTTTTTTGGGTTGTTTTTGCTATTTTTAGCGGATTTGTAAATTAATCCTGGATTAAGGGATTAGGTTTTTGATATCTACAGAATACCTAAAAACATTGTATATATTGTATGATGAATGGTGAAATTCGATATAATGAAAATAAGAAAGGTTTTCCTGGTTGAGGGTTTCCGATATAAAATCTCTATGTACTCTGTGTATGAGCCATTGATTAATTTCTGTATTGCTTAAGAATCTATATGTGTTTATTTACTTCGCAGGTTTAAAACTTACACAAAAGACAATTGTAATAGGTAGAATAAGAAGTTGGCCTCAACAGATATTAAAGAGGCCCATAAATATAATAAAGGTGGGTTTACCCACCCAGTTTGAGAAGTCATCCCTACCAGTGAAGAGACACTTCACACGTGCCAGACTTGTATAAATAAAGAGGCCAGCGCCTCACTTAGACACACAAATCACTTGCTCATTGAGAGACAAGTTTCAGATCTGCTGCTGGAGAATAAGGAGAGAGAGAGAGTGGTGCATATTTGGGAGAGGACTTTTTTTATTAGCTTAATAGATCTCTTGGCATTATATTGGCTATCTATATTAAGGAAGTTTTGTTGGGTTTTCTTCCCCTAGAGGGTTTCCCAAGATAAATGTTGTGTCTCTTGTGATTGTGTATTTCTCAGTGATCTTGGATTATGCTATTGTTATCTAATGAAATGCAAACAACTATAATAATGGCTTAAACATTAACATGATGAATCAACAAAAGATTAGGATGAAACATGTCATGATGATTATATGTTCCAATCAGCTGATGTTGTGTTAAGAACCAAACATCAATATAGCATATAAAAACCTCAGGAAAAGTACTCAACGCCTTGAAAAAGAGATAATTTCAGATAATAAGCCTCTTCGAGGGGTAACCTCCTTTTACTCCACTTAAATGTTCAAGTACAAGATGATTCAAAATGAAAATGTCTCCTTGGTATATATAGGAGACTAGGAGGTATAATTACAAATAATGGCCTAAA
>JZKD02S1151178.1:203512-215708 GCA_000966675.3 Picea glauca
AAATAATGGCCTAAAGCCGACATAAATAAAATAACATTACTAATCTAAATTACAACTAATCGCCTAAAGCCGACATAAATAAAATAGCATTACTAATCTAATATGCCCCAATTAAGGTGTAATGAGCCAATATTAGGGCTTAACATGTTGAGGATCCAACATATTTTACTATGTATGATGATATTGATGAGGGTATTTCAAGCATGATAGCACCTACGCATGATGATGATTCAACACCATATCTCATTTATGATATCGATGATGATGAGGACATGATTGTACCTCCAAATGATGGTGAAATTGAACAAAGACCCTTATCATTGCAATATTTGGAGGATCAACTATTGGTCAAGGAGGATCAAATTGTACAATAATTGACAAGGGAATATGGTTCTCATAAGTTTATTGAATACCTTATGTGGAAAACTCAGTTGGAGGAGAGGAAAGGGGGAGTTGCAAATGGAATCACCAGTACTCGATTGTGAATCATCAAAGAAGCACTTTAGGAGATGAAATCTAATTACTTGCAATTGTTCATGGATAGGGATCTTGTTCTTAAGTTATATGAAGAAAAGGAAAGTGAGGTTAAGTAGATTTGATCCAGATTTTATGAGTAGAATTAAATGAATACATATTATTAAAAGATTCTTAACACAGAATAAAAGAGATACAGTAAAATTGGTTTTCTATTCAATAAGGAAATAAGCTCAAACTGTAAAATGCAGCAGAAAACAAGCTTGTTGGAATGGTGGTGGCTTATCTCATAGAAGAGATGTGAAGGTTGTGCTCATTCGCAAGAAGATGATTACAATGAGGATCTGAAATCCTTTTTACAATAAACAGGAATGTCAAAAACCCTATACATCAAAAAACCTAACCCTAGGAGATGAAGCGCCAAAATTCACGTGGGCCCTGTTTGGGTAAGTTAGTACATCAACTTCTTGGGGTAGGAAATTTTGCATACGATCTTTGTTTTAGGTGCACGATAGCCCATTGGAAAGGTCTATAAGAGGACTACACATTTTGTTGTGATCTATGAAAGATCATTTTAGACTATGGTGAGCCCTAAAAACTCTTTTTACGGCCTCAAAATGGCTCCACAAGTCAGGGACCCAAAAACTAGGAAAAACAAAACTACCAAAATGAACCAGTTGGAATAGGTGGGAGGCCACCGACATCCATTTGTATCAATATTTGTCACCAAATAAGTTTGGAACGCTCTTGATTGAAAATAGTAGAGACTCCATCATCTTGGACAACCATGACACATGAAGGTGTGAGTGACACTCATGATTTGAGGGAGGAGCCACTTGTGATGATTCCTCACAATGAGCATTCATAGTTGCAGGGGCTTGAAGAGAGGTTCAACATAGAGGGCTTTGACCATGACCATATTTTTCATTGTGAGGATCATAAACCACTTTTTTTGGAGATCCCAATAAAGGCTCAAGTCTTAGCTATAAAAGAGATAGTTGAGCACAATTCTTGTGGTCCAGACTGCAAGGAAGTATATCCATCCATGGATTGGGTGGATAGGTACATGATAGACATGGGCCTGCTCTAGGATACATGTTAAGGAGATATTAGTAGAGTTATGGATACAATAGTTCCTACATGATACATGATGGTACGGGATGACTCAATGATAGGAAGAAGTATGTAAGGATATTCATTGGCATGCAATAGTTTAAAGTGGAGTTGTGGGGTGTTTCTTCCAAGGATACATCTCGACAAATTCCTTAGTCATACCATTGAGTTGAGGTCACCCAGGATCAATGAGTAGATGGGTGAGCCTCAGGGAGAAACATACCATTCGATGATTGATTTTTATCTAGGATATCATTAGATGAGGTCCAGGGCATAATATAGTCACAATTCTGCTTCTAGACTTCATTGTGATCTCTTATTCATACCCTTGGGGTTGACCAACACACTAGTCACTTTATAGTCTTGCAGGAAGTGGAAGAGGAATCTACTATTGTTATTGGATGCCCTCATTATATACATCATGACATAGAAGTTTCACCCGAGTCAGTTGTATGAAACAGGTGGAATTGTGTCCATGTGAGAAGTATCTCATTGGGATAGTATGATCAGTGTGCAGGATGCATAAGAGGAAATAAAGACTCTGTTGGATCGATTCACAGAAATCTCAAAAAACATTGAGAGTGGGACCCTAGAATTCATCGGAGTAATATACTGCTTCAGATGATGAGGATTACCAACAAGTTCATGTCAGTGATTAGGATTCATCATTGCAGAGACATTGCGAGGGGAGTTGTTGATCCATGTTCTATATGAAAAGGAATATTTTCCCTCACAATACCCAATATTGAGTCTATCCACAGGTTGAAAAACTTTGACTTCATTGAGATGCATTGGAAATACATGATCGAGGATAACTATCTTAGCTTAGGGATCCATAAGAGGAGAGTGTAATATGAGCATGGTGGTGATAAAATTATAATTGGACAGACTGCAATATTTCATATCTTGACAGTCGATATAGATGAAATGGCTAGTACTCACTTTCTAGAGTTTACTCTTGGAATTCCTAGGTTTAGATGCTTGGATGAGTGGTCTTCTGAGGATTTGACAGAGTTTGTGCAGATTTTGGTTTCCTAACTTTTCTGGGACTTCCAGGTGGATTCTACTGTTAGCACCTTGTAAATAAGAGATATAGGGTGCTTCATATCATACAGTTTAGTTTGTGTCTCTTATGAATTTACCACTTACAGGATGGTCTGAGAGAGGTTCACATAGAAGGACTTTCTGAACAATGTGTTGAGAGATTTTTCAAAAGATGTCTAGATGATTGTAGTAGGCTAGAGATGTAGGATTATTAGGTATTTACCCTTTGATACTTGGAGATTAGTTTTCATTGATACCCTATCATTTTGTGACCTCATAGATTTCCCTGATATGTCTGATTTTAGATTTGGTTTGGTGGAATTCACTAAGATACATTGGCAGAATATGATCCTCAATAGTGGGGATGATCCTTTAAGTCATTACAACTTGTGGTTGTAGGAGCGAATGATACAGTAGAGGTAGGAGGATCAAACATTTATTCTCAGAGTGGCATAGCATCATCATGATGGGTCCTTTCTGGTATAGCATGGGACCCGAGAATTTTATGGTTAGATAGTTTCGCAGGTGGTACAAATGGGAGAGCCAGTTGTTAATTTTAGGAAGCTTCATGTGTTAGTACATTGTAGGGAAGTATTGTGGGAGGTAGGTGATCCTCGTCTTTGAGACTCGTTTTGGACCCATGGATCATTATTATTTTTAGTTTGGTTCAATTTTTGTTCCTATGGGTTTGATGGAATTTCTTGAGAACAAGAAATCTTTGAGATGGGACAATTTTTCATGTCCTCATTTTTGTGTTCCCCTATTTTATAGTGGAAATGACTTATGTGGCTTTCTAGTGAAGAGAGAGGGAGTCAAATGGGTTATTTAATGTCACTTATTTAGAATATGTTATGTTTTTAAAGTCACATTAAGAAAAAGGGAAATAAAGTAACTTTGGATTAATACGTTACTTAAACATTATCAAAAGTGACTTTTAATCTTAAAGTAAAAGGGGAATAAGGGTCCTATTTTATTTATTCAAAAAGGAGAAATTTATAGAAGGAATGGAGGAAGGATAAAATGAGTGGTATCACTTAACTTTGGAAATATGTTTTGGATTTATCCCTTTGGACTACTCTTGGAGCCACAGTTTTCGTTAGGGTTTCGGAAAAACCCTTCCATTGTAGTTTAGTTTTGGTGGAGCAAGATCCACCCTTGCTAGACAAAGGAGGAACATACTTAAAAGAACTTCAGTTCAACTTCATATTATGGTTTGGAATCATCTTGGAGAGGTTTTGGAGGTTTGGAGTTATTCCTTCTACATTTTGGAGGAGGAAGGTCCATTTACCGAGGTCATAAAATCATTCCCCTTTTTTGGGTTTGCAGATTTATGTGTGTTGTTGATGTGTTACATCTGCTACAACAACCATATTTATTGTATTGTTGTGATCAATATTCCTTTCATAATAAAGTGCCACATTATCTCTTTTATTTATGGTGCACTTAGATTTCATGCAACATGTTTGACGGTATATCTATTTGTGGATTACATGCAAAATGTTTGTAGAAGGTACAAAATTAGCTTAACAACACATATAATGTTAGTATTTGACAAAAAATCATAATTGGAAATACATAGGTGGACAACAAATCTTTAATACCCTAACAGATCTCGATTGGGGATATTACATGTTTTCCTCCTATAATCTTACTTCCTTATAAATATTTTTTTCTCACATGGGTTCTAAGTTAAAGTAACAAAAATAATTGATACGATTAATTAAAACAAGTGAAATTAATGTTCGGATGCATTGGCTCTATGCAATTCAAAGTGAAAATATAAAGTAATTATGAAATTCTTAACTTGTAATAATATATTTCAATGTAACTATTGATAATGTCAATTGAGTGTAGATTGAAGTCTCAAAAACATTTTTAAAATAGATTGATGAATAAAATATGTGGCATATTATTCATATCCATAACACTCTGAAGTATGACTAAACTAGAATACACACTCTCTTCTAGCCTTTCAAGTGAGAAACTATCAAATAGATCTAAGATCACCTAATTAATTTTAACTTGAACAATAACATTAATGTGGGCGTTAACATGTTTCCTTGCATCTAAAGAAGAACTTTAGATGACCTTTTAGTGAATGTGAAGCAATTTAGTTCTTAGTCTAATAATCGAAATTATTTTAAACCTAAATAAGATCAACAAGAAAACCAATGTCCCTTGTAATCATCCCTAAAAATACTTCCTATAGAGTCATATACTTTTTAATAACATCTAACCTTTTTTTATAATAACTAGGAAATTTTATTTTATAAAAATTATAGTCTAAGGCTCAAAAAAAGAGTAAGAAATTTGTTATCCTTAGATTTCAAAAATGAATATCCTCTCCTTATTTGTAGAATACATAAAATACTTATGTCCATAAAAAAATTATTCCTTGTATTTCTTATATGAGTAAATTTTAACAAATTTCATACATAATAAAAGACAAAAACAATTCATGGCTAAACTCGATTACATACCGAGATTCTTGTCAACATTGGCTATGATACATTTTTTTCCTCTTTACTACTATCATCCAAGCCTCTTTCACAATTTAAGACATTATTTGTTTTCCTTCCAATCCCATTATGTTTAAATATACGGGTTATGATTCTTTTAAAATCTCATCTTTTTCATCCTGATCCACCGAAATCACCTTAGTTTGAGGGATAAGTGGGGACTCTCCTTTGTGATACAAATAAATAGGAATATTTGATTCCTCTTCTAGTTTACCCTATGATTCTGATTTCTATTGTAATAATATATATATTTTTTGGTAATGTCTCCCTAGATTCCTTCGGATCCACTTTTTTGTCTTCCATGGATGGGTGTAAGTTAGATGGATCTTCCTTGATAATAAATTGATTCTCTTTTTTATCTCCAACCCACCAAGTTGGTTTACATTAATGATTCCTAACTTGTCTTGGCCCTTTTGGGAAGTTTTTTTCTAAATTCCCTCTTTGAAAACAACATCTAGAGTGGAAAGAAACATGTTCATAATCAATATTTGGAGTCTAGGATTAGTTTTCACTTGTCAAAATAATTTCTTCCAGAAATATTTTACTAAAGTGCATTTCCACACATATTTAAGCATATGTTGTGGTTCTTCAATTATTTGTTCAAAACTTATGTAATGGTTTCTTCCAATTTATTTTCCAATGGTTCAAACAGAGTCTAAAAACGAAAAATGAAAAGGTAGATTTAGATGTCTAACACACAGGAGATGAGGATAAAGTGTATGTCATTTGGTTGAAGGACGGGGTTCAAAGTTTCATACATAATCCAAAATTTCCCCAAAATTAGGTTCCTAAGTTTTAAATCAAATCCCTATCTTTTTCAAGGTCAAACTAAATGATGAAAAAACCCTTTGCATAGTGATAAATAAAATCCTCATCTTTTAACTCAGAATTACAAGACTTTGACATGAATTTGCACAAATTAACTAGATGAGGCCAGATACTCTTGAAGAAACACACAATACCATTTGTAATATGAAAGGATTCTTGGAATTCAACATCTTTTTCTATGGGAATAGTTATGGTTGGATATTCTTGAACCAAAATATGGGAAGAATACAAGAACTTCTTCACAATATCACTTAAAGAATCCTCACTTGGAATAGTATTAGAGAGAGAGGGTCAAATCTACATCCATTTTCTAAGATGGATCGCATGGACTACCAAAGATAAAAAGGTAAAACTACAATAGATGGATATGAGCTAGATATACATCTATTATCAAATCTATCTCCCACAAACTACCAAGGAGAGGAAGGTAAAACCCTAACAGAAGTAGTTTCCACCATTCAAGAGCCTGATTTTCCAGAGGATGGAGAATAAATCAAGGGAAATGAATGAATCACTACCACTAAGGGAGGGTAGTTGGAGATTAAAATATAGGGAATAAGGATTACTATACGAGGTTGGGTTCTTAGGTTGGGTTGGGTTTCAACCTACATGAGTGGCTAGATGAGAACCCTAGTTGTTTCTACCTCATTTTGTTGTGCAACAAACATCAAACCAATTTCCAGATTCAAATATGTTAAGTAAAAACTCTTTGATAATATCTAACCTTAACCTTACACATAAAACCAAATACTAACCCGTTACAATTTAACCTCCTTCAGTTAATATATGAAAATGAAGTATATTAACTCATACAAAAAATTACGTTTAAATCATAAATAAAATTATGAAAACATTAAAATTAAAAAAATAAAAGATAAAAACAAATCAACTAAAATTTTAAATCAATTTTTGTAAAAAAAAATATTTTCATGATAATTATTCAAATATCTAATATCAATTTTTATTATCAAAAAATTAACTTCTTATCAATTTTCTTAATAAAAATTCAACCAATTTGTTATCAATTTGGTAAAAAACAATTCGACCAATTCCTTATCAATTTTGTGAAAACAATTAAACTAATTCCTTATAATGTTTCATATACTAAGATATCGATATATTAGTGACCATGAAACATCATCATCAAAGTAGATATCGTATGATTTCCTCTATAAATTTCAACGGAGAGTGAGTACAAAGATTCTAAAACTTGGTAATAGTATACACTAGTAAGGGGATTGAGACACTAATTATTGGAAAATTCGTTGGTTCTCATACTTATCATAAATAAGTCTACTGATATTATCTTGTTGACATTCTATGTGCCTACCATATTCACAATTTTCTTTCAGCAAAGCTTGGAACTCGAGCTGTTTCCCTATAGATATAACATTTTGCATGAATTCAAGGATGGATTATATCTCGGCTATGAAACGTATTTCTATATATCTAAATACTTATATCTCTATAGAATCACATGTAAAAAATGTACTAAGAAGAGTGAGTTAGGTAGTATCGTCGTATCTAGAAGAAAAATAAGTAAAGCTTGCACCTCTCAAAATTTGCAGTCTTTGGAATTTAGGATCCAAATATGTGGGCACTATACCAAGGAGGCCTACTAATGCTACTATATATAGTTGGAAAAATGAAGTATGAACACTATTACCAAAGGATAATAATAATAATAGATTTGGAAAAACTAAACATAAACATTACTATCAAATGATAATATGTTATGAACCATATCCTTAAAATATTATAACAAAATAGAAATGCATACCATGTACAGAAATGTGAGCATGGAGAAAAACTTCAATATGGATAACAGAGATGATGCATACAATAAATTCTTAAATAATAGGAGAACCTCCTCCAAATAACCAAATACATTCATACATCACAATTCACATGTCTACAATAATGAATGCATGATATTTATATATACCTATTCATACCTACACATGAGGCCCCTTTACTATTATCAAGACCCTATTACATATATATTTACACATTACATGTACATTTATCCCCATATATCTCCCCCTTTTGTATCATATGATATACATTTTACTCTATATATTCCCCCTTTGGGTCATAATGTAGTACCCTCCTTCAAAAAGATTTGTCTTTGAAACTTTGCAATTGAAGGCTTCATATGTGATGAAACCAAGTGGTATGATTTTATTATGTTGTCATTTTATTCTTTCTATTGATGATGATCCATCCATCCAAAATCAATTCTTTTCATTCGTAATCCTTGGTGGCTATTTGTTGCACAATTTTATTTCCCTTAATTCTACATATTGTTGTTGAAGCTTCTTCAATTTGTAGTAGATGTTGATTTATGAAAATATCTTGTTGAATAATGGTTTTGTGATGCCATATTCCATGAATATTGATGATTATTCCAACTTCTTCCTTGATAATGTTGATATTGATCATCACATAATAGCATTACTAGAAAATTTATGTTCATTTTCTTCAAAAAATACACTAGATCAATAAGAATATATTATAAAATACCCCTAATATAAATTACTAAACCAAGATATGTAAACCTAACCATGACATATTTTTAGTCTACATTAATATGGAAAGTAAAAAAAAGGGTGCAATATCCAATACAAACTATTTTTTTTACTAATTTTCCCTTCGTAAATTGACTAGTGTGTTCTCTGCTAATGATATATCTCCCATATGGAGGAAGGATAGTCTTCACAATCATTTCAAGTCCATTGTTATTACCAATATACACAATGTAATATATAAATATGTACGCAACTCTCACGAAAGGATTTTTGGCCTTAGTCTTTGTGTATGTTAACTTGTGTTCACACAATGCTAGAAAAGTATTTAGATTTGTTACAATACAAACTTTAAAACATGCCTCCATAACTAATACATTGTTTGAATTGCTCAAATATGGTAATAAAGTTACACTCACATGACCACATTAAACAACATCCTGATGGGAATTATTATGTCATGTAGGATTATAGTTAGCTGAAATAGGTTCATATTCACCATATGTAGGTGCAGATGCAGTTGGAGCTCCCATTATAGATACATATTCATATCCTCCTCTAATTACATATTGCTAACCATAAGTAGAAAAGGAATATTCACTTAAATTACTTACGTATTTCCATAGTATAATCTCGATATGCAATTATATAACCACCAAATGAATATGAATAATATCCATCCATGATGAGTTACAAATCGAGTTGATGAAACACATCCCATTAATTCAGTAGTTGACATGGTATATGCCCTAGATGAACCAATTTGATACGTTGACCCAACAAAACCCATTGAATATTACACATTCATGTTTTATTTGAATAACATTTCATGCAATGAGGTTGGGATTCCTCTATCCACTACAACATAATATAACTATCCACAAATGTAATACACACATCAACTATACCAAATGGTTTTTCAAAAAGACACAAATGTAAAAGTTTGTTAGTACAGAAAAGGGTTTACATGTTTCAAGTTTTCAACCATGAAAGGCCAAATATCTAAATACATGGTGGGGAAAAGTGTTTATGTTATTCAAGTATGAAAGGAACCTCCATGTATTTTTTTCTAGAGGGTCACTAGAAAAAATATGAAAGGAACCTCCATGTATTTTTAAAGGAACCACCATTTATGAAAGGAACCTCCATTTATGTTATTCAAGTATGAAAGGAACCACCATGTATTTTTTCAATGTGGCATGTGTTGTTGAGCCCAAGTGTAAGCGTATAGGTTTTTGGGGATAAGATGTAACCTGATATGAAACAGATAAAGAGAACTATAGATAATTGAAGAGGAATACGTTTCAAATATGAAAAGGTGGTTTCTAAAGACATTGTTACAACACTTAAGCAAAATGCATTGTGATCAGAATATCATAATGCATATTGGAAATATTGTACACAACAACATATTGACTTGATGATAATGAACCATGGAGTCTGCTATTTATAGCTTCAACATATAAACAACTTCATTGGAATCGGTAAGATCTTGCCAACAATAAATTTTGATGGTTAGAGTTGACTCTATCAAATATGTTTTCTCTAGTCGGATCGATAAATATTCTTGACCCGACCATCCATGCATCAAACTCGTAGTCAATTTCTTGGATGGTCCATCCATTGAACCACTATCTTCAATTGTTGGACAATTTGTCCGACTAATAGGCTTGTCAATTACTCCACAGACTGATGCAGAGATCTGATCGGTCTCTTGACCCACTATTTCCATATGTAGTTTGAAAGCTCGATCAACTGATTCCTTTAAAAGTGTCATGAACCTTCAGGAATTGATGTTTCAACACCCCCCCCCGCCCCAACATCACATGACTCTGGATATTCTAGAGGAAAAATTATTTCCATATCAAATCCCCAACATAATTGCATCTTCCTAAAGCCAAATCATCATACATAGATTAATAAATATAGCTTTAGGGTGGAATCACGAAGGTGGGTTACACTTTCGTGACAATCTGGTCTCCAAAATTTCGAAAAACATATTATAAGTTCGGCCGAAAGATATTATTTTCGGCCGAACTATTTTTCGGCCGAAAACGTAAACGTCAAATCGAACGGTGCAATAACAGCCCCCTCGATTTGCATGTACAAATTTGGTCAGACGGATATTTTTTTTCAGGCAACGTTTTGGCCGAAATATCTTTCGACCGAACGATAGTTCAGTCGAACAATCTTTTGGCCGAACAATAGTTCGACCGAAAGATTGTTCAGCCGAACTATTGTTCGACCGAAAGCGTGTTTATATATTAACGACACATTGGCTGTATAATGGTTTTCGCAATTTTGTGTCGTGTTCGCCGCTGTGGTCGTAGTTGTGGACGCTGTGTTCGCCGTGTTCGCCGTGTTCGGGGTGTTTGCTATGTTCGTCGTGGTCGGGGTGTTCACCACTGTTCCCTGTGTTCGCCTGTGTTCGCCATGTTCGGGGTGTTCGCCCTCGCTGTTGTTCATCGTGTTTGCTGGTGTTTGTTGTGTTCGCCGCTGTGTTCCCTGTGTTTGCCGCCGTGGTCGCCGTTTTGGTCGGAGTCGGGGAGAGAGCGCAACTGTTGGAGCGAGCGCAACTATTGGAGCAAGCGCAACTGTAAGTTACATTCGTTTTTCCGAATCTTGTTGCGTTTTTCCGAATCTTGTTATCCACAGTTGCGTTTTTCCGAATCTTGTAAATTTTGTAAATTTTTACAGTCATCCTGTTCTTGTTTTGTAAAATTTTTACAGTCATCCTACGTTTTTCCGAATTTTGTAAAATTTGTAAATTTTGTAAATTTTAAATTTTTGTAAATTTTTACAGTCATACAGTGTTCCGAATCTTGTAAATTTTTATAGTCATATAGTGTTCCGAATCTTGTAAATTTTTACAGTCATCCTGCATTTTTCCGAATTTTGTAAAATTTGTAAATTTTGTAAATTTTAAAATTTTGTAAATTTTTACAGTCATACAGTGTTTCGAATCTTGTAAATTTTTACAGTCATCCTGTGCTTGTTTTGCAAAATTTTTACAGTCATCCTGCGTTTTTCCGAATTTTGTAAAATTTGTAAATTTTGTAAAATTTGTAAATTTTGTAAAATTTGTAAATTTTGTAAAATTTGTAAATTTTGTAAAATTTGTAAATTTTGTAAAATTTGTAAATTTTGTAAATTTGTAAATTTTGTAAATTTTTACAGTCATACAGTGTTCCGAATCTTGTAAATTTTTATAGTCATAGAGTGTTCTGAATCTTGTAAATTTTTACAATCATCCTGCATTTTTCTGAATTTTGTAAAATTTGTAAATTTTGTAAATTTTAAAATTTTGTAAATTTTTACAGTCATACAGTGTTTCGAATCTTGTAAATTTTTACAGTCATCCTATTCTTGTTTTACAGTGTTCGGAACACTGTAAAACAAGCATAGGATGACTTTATGTTACCTTTTGTTAATGTCAATACAGAGAATTCAAGCATTCTGATATAATATTTGTGTATGGCATGGTTTGCGTATGGCATGGCTTGCGTTTGTGTATAGTTACATTAGTTCACATATAGTTACATTCGTTTGCGTATATTTACATTGCGTTTGCGTTTGCGTATGGCATGGTTTGCGTTTGCGTTTGCGCATTGAGGGAGTCGGGTTCCCATCACCCTTCATTTACATATGTATGTTGAGTAAAGTTGTTTTAAAAAAATGGAAAGTGGTTTATTT
>JZKD02S1151179.1:0-12817 GCA_000966675.3 Picea glauca
TCCGAAGGTGCATTAGAGAAGATGAGGTTTATGATTTACTAAAAGCTTGTCATGATGGCCCTTGTGGAGGGAATTTTGTTGATAAGAGAACAACACATAAAATTCTCAGGATGGGGTATTACTGGCCCTCACTTTTTAAAGATGCAAAGAAATATGTTCGGGCCTGTGATAGCTGTCAAAGAATGGGCCAACCTAATCATAGAGATGAAATTCCATTAAATCCACAGGTAGTACTTGAACCATTTGAAAGATGGGCCTTAGACTTTGTAGGACCCATTAACCCTCCATCCAATCAAAAAGTTTATATAGTAGTCTACACAGATTATATGACCAAATGGGTGGAAGCTAAAGCACTCCATAGAGCTACTGAAGAAGCGGTTCTAGATTTTCTATTTGAAGACATCTTTATCAGATTTGGAGTGCCTAGAGAATTAGTTACAGATGGAGGACCTCCTTTCACTTCTCATGGTTTTAAAACCACCCTTCAAAAATATCATATTCATCATAGAATGACTACACCATACCACCCCCAAGCCAATGGATAGGTGGAAAGCACAAATAAATTAATAGAAGCCATTCTCACAAAAAAAGTGAAGGAAAACATAAAGGATTGGCCTCATAGGCTCCCTGAAGCATTATGGGCCTACAGAACTACCTGGAGAAATACTACAGGATTCTCTCCCTATGAATTAGTTTATGGAAAAAGTGTCGTCCTTCCTGTGGAATTTGAAATCAAAACCTTAAGGACTGCTTTAGCTGTCAACCTTGATTTGATCGATGCATAGACAACCAGGTTGCAACGGCTTAATGAATTGGATGAAAAAAGACTAGATGTCATTCATCAGACAACTATGATTCAACAAAAAATATCAAAATGGCGTGACAAAACCATCAAGCATAAGCAATTCCAAAAAGGTAATTGGGCTTTACTGTATGATTCTCAGTTTAAAGAATTTCAAGGGAAACTACGTACAAGATGGCTTGGACCTTACGAAGTGGACATTGTTTTCCCCAATGGAACAGTAAGGCTCCTCACAATCGATGACTCTAAAACACCATTACTAGTGAATGGTCATTGGCTCCGTCTGTACTAGCGCCCCATTTCCAAAGAAGATTTTAAGACCACATGTGTGGCAGACTCACATTATCTCTTTTTAGAGGGGCCTCCTACCCCTCATTGCAATTAATTCTTCTAAATTTAATTCCTTTAGTATTAGATTAGATTTCTTTTACTAATAATCCCTATCAAGGAATGGCATGTTACAATTGATTCTTTTGCAAATTCTCGATCAAAGAAAAGGCCTACCAAGAAAGGATGATCTTACTTTAAGAAGATCCAAGCTTCATTTTGTGAAACACTACTCCCCCTTTCTTCACCAATGTTCAACAATGTTTCCCCCTTTTTCCCATTGCTGAAACACCATTGTTCATCAATTTTTCGCCTTTTTCTCCATTACTGAAACACCACTGTTCAACAATTTTTCGCCCTTTTCCCCATTGCTGAAACACCACTGTTCAACAATTTTTCGCCCTTTTACCCATTGCCGAAACATCACTTTCCAACAATATTTTTCCTCATTTTTCACCCTTTTTCCCATTGCTGAAACACCACTGTTCAACAATTTTCCCCCTTTTTTCCCGTTGCTGAAACGCCATTGTTCAATAATTTTTTGCCCTGTTTCTCCATTGCTGAAACACCACTGTTCATCAATTTTTCGCCCTTTTTCTCCATTGCTAAAACACCACTACTTAGCAACATGTCGCCACTGCTGAAACACCATTTCTTCAGCAGTATTTTACATTGTTAAAACATCACTCTTTAGCAAACATTTTTCTATTCTTTTCCTGTTGCTAAAACACCAACTTTTCAGCATTCCCTGTCAATAAGCTCTTTTTCTCTCATACTACATTTTGTCCTTCCACGACCCTCTCTCATAACTAAACAAACCCTTGATACAATTTCTCTAATAAATCAAAAGTCTCCCCCATGGTTACTGCAGAACTATTATGGATAGGCACTATATTTTGTTTGAAGTACGAATCAAAGGTAAAGATGAGGTATGTAAATTTTATATGTAAATACAATTGAAATATGGCTAATGAGAAGATCTCGACTCATTATTATCACTCACTTAAAATCATTATTTTAGTCATACCTGGGGGGGGACATCGAAATCTTATGCCATCATTTCACACGAACCGACTATCGTCATTCCTTTTTACCCATCCTTTCGTTTGTTTTCACCACCATTTGCATGCCTTCACCCGCAAAAATTACTATGTTCAGAAGCGGTTACTTGACTCTCTGACTGTGCATTTTACTAAGCTGTTAGCTATGGGAGGCCCTATTATACGATATGAACTTGCCACGATAGCCCTGTTAGAATTATATCCAGAAGTCTATCAAATTTTTCTGCAGGCAGGCTGGCTGGGTTATTTTCAGAGGCTCCAGGGATTTGATCAACAACAGGTTCTTCAATTTGCTTGAAATATTCAGGAAGATTATTCCATTGTTCAAGGGGTTCGGATTCCAATCACAGAGGATGATATAGCACCGGTTTCAGGTCTCCCTGTCATTGGCATTCGTTGGTTTAGCCGCAAACACATTATCCTTAATGCCCAACATGATTTTCTCTTGCCAGGAGAACAAATCGAGCCTAAAGGTCGGGGTGTTCGACTTAGCTCGTTGCCTCCTCCTTGGCCGAAAGTTACAGAGTTTGTCAAGCACTACCTCACTTGTGAAGGCCGATACCAGGTAGTCTACAAGTATGATTTTGTCTTGTTGTCTCATTTACGACATGCTAGATTGGTGAATATTCCCTACTATCTGCTCGGATGTCTTAGAAATATGTCGCATTACTATAAAAAGGCTAAAATTCTCGCCCTTTCCCTCACCCATCACCATCTCTCTCAACTACTCATCCAAAAGGGTTTTTCCCAACAAAACCCTCCCCTAAACAACCCACCCATAGACCCTCAAGAAGCTGTTGAACATCCTGAAAATCTTCAGGAACAACAACCACAAAACCTTCCAGACCCTCCGAAAATACCTAACAGTCTGCCTACAGACCCAATTGATCCAATTAACCTTCCTACCATACCAAGCTCACCCCACAACTTACCATAATCATCTACTCCTATCGTTCATATCCTTAGCGATGATTCTGAACCAGACAACTCTCCCTGCACCATCACTGAGGAAAAACCCACACGCAAAAGAAATAAGCAAATTCCTCCTTTTCCCTCCTTTTTACAAAGAAAACGAACAAGGACCTCAACAAGAGCAACCACTACTGCCACTACCCTAACCCCCCAACCCATCTTGCTAAAATCCCGTACACCTCTACCCTCCCAAATTCTGGAATTTTTACCTATTCCACCCATGGGCACTGAAACACAAGAACCAACTACTCATCAAGTAGCTGAAACACAAGAACCAACTACTCATTCAGTAGCTGAAACACAAGAACCAGCTACAGCTGAAACACAAGAACCAGTTGTTGATATTGTTACCGAAATACAGGAATCAGATGCCCAGGGTGCCGCAACACTACTGCCTCTACATCAAGAAGCTGAAACACAAGAATCAATTGTCGATCCTGTAGCTGCTCCACAAGAACCAGCTAGTGTGGTTGTGACTGTTACACAAGAACCAGTCAACCCTCTTAATATACCCATGAAATATCAACAACCAGAACCAACAATGGCCTCTGTCTTACAAGAAAATGAGTTCCTAAGGTGTGAATGGGAAGCCTACAAGCAAGAGCTACTAAGGGTAAAGGAAGCCTACGATAAGGAACTTAAATTGTATACCCTAGCTCGCATAGCGACCATGAAAGAGGAAAATACAAAAGAGAATCAGTGTAGAGAGTATATGTGCAGTCAATGTGGAGACATTTATTATCAAGTAGGCTACAAAGTAACTCAAATTCCAATGCTTGAAGCTTCCCCTGCACCTATGACTTTTGCAGTCAAAGAAGAAAACCCTGCTGTTACACAAGAACCAGTAGGACCTTCCAAAATTCAAAATGAACCCTGGCCTACACCAACTGCTACATCTAAAGCTCCTATTTTTATTAATAAAGTTGTACAAACACTGCCTATTGATGAATCTACCCCTCCTAGTGAGATCAACACCCATACTCTTGTGGAACAAGCCACTCAGACCCTACCTCAGCCTATCACTTGCAATGTTGAAACACAAACTCAACCATGGGATGAGCATGCAATAATCGACAAATGGAAAAAAGAGTTTGTTGTTACACATGACAAAAGCCTGCAGGAGCACAGACTACTCTGGCTAAACCACATCTATTCAAACTGGGAAGCTTTGGAGAAAACACGCCAAGAATCCCATGCCCATAAGAAGTAGAATAAAGAGCTAAAAGGCAAATTGCTCCTGATGTTTGACTTGGCAAAAAAATTGTTGGCTGCAAGGAAACCATCTTCCAATTACTCTCTTTTCCTCATAGAACGACTTACATTTTTTCAGATTAAATCAATCAAAGAAGGCAGATCCCATGTAGTGTTAAATCCAACAGATTTTGTTAGAACCTTTGCAGAAGCCTCTACTATTGATCAACACCTCCTATGTGAGGCATATCTTCATAATGAGTCCATCTCTGAGAACCGACAGCTTAACCTTAACCCTCTTGTCGGTGATATCCAGATTCGGGCACTCACTTCCTTCCTTAACAATCAGATTACATGGCAGAATGACTTCCTAGCTGCCAAGCATAACGAGGATAACTGCCTCCTCTGGATACGGCCAGAACCACATAACGCTGCCACCTTTGTTGCAGAGTATTATCAGTTTTTGAATAAACCAGGGATGATTCAATATATTTGGAAACTACAGACAACAGTACTTCAGGATTGTCAACAGTTTATTAAATCCACAGAGATCATTGCCCTACAAGCAAATAACATGTTTTGGCAACAATCTTCTGAGAAAAGACAGGAACACAATCCCTTTAGTCCTACCAATCTTGAGACAACAATCTCCCGGGTACCGAGCTACATCAAATGCGTTCAACAATGTGCTGAAAGCTGGATAGGTTATCAGTTCCATTTTCCTATTCTGTGGATGCCAACATAGAAATATCAAGTTCACCATAAGTTTCCCAAGCAGGCTGAAACAACATCTTGGCAAAGGCTACAACGCGTTCAAGGATTCAGAGCTCCAACAGACAACACTTTCCACAACTACTGCTTAAGTAATTTGCACGCTCAGAGTCGGTATCCAGATTCTAATTCAGATTGAAGTTTCCCGAGGACATGCAATCTTTTTAGTTGGGGGGGATGTTAGGACCCTATAATGTACCTTTTTGTTCATACTTTTTTCTATCATTACATGCTTTTTCCACTCACATTTAAGCTTACATTATCACCTTACCCTATATTTCCAAAGGTATATAACGTCTCTTCTCTTTGCTATATGTTTAATTTTTTTTACATGTAATTTTACATTACTCTCATACTTAGCCATCGATCAGAAACATATAGTGCTGAAACAATTCAAATTGCAGATTATTGTTGTTGCTTGAAGACCCGTTGCTGAAACAGTCAAAAGCACGCAAACCTCATTGCTGAAACAGTCCATGGTTTGCGATGTTGGAACAAAAATCAACACAGCAATAAAGAGGAGTTGTTACACTGGCCGCAATAGCCGCACCTTAAGCCAACATCAACCATCGTTGCTGCTTGAAGACCACATTGCTGAAATAGTCATAACACAAATCCCGTTGTTGAAATAGTCTGTGATTTGCGATGTTGAAGCAGTATACAACAACATTAACAAGAAGATAAATAAAGAATTTGTTACACCGGCCGCAATAGCTACACCTCACCCAACACCATTCCAACTATTGTAATAGCATTCTGCTACGGGAGATCAGGATATTCTATTCCAGTATAGAAGATTAGATCTGACTAAGAATAGGATTCGTATGTGCACATGTAATTTGATGATCAATTGTATTGAGGGGATTCTCCTCTTTAAATAAGGGGAAATCATCATTAGAGAGGATCCTTTTTGGCTAGAAGGGAATTACAGAGAAGGACGTGTTCACTTTGGATATTGTAACATGATACAGTTGACAGATGAATACAATATTATTCTGAGCATTTCTTCCTAGTTCCTTTCATTTCCGAGGAATCTTGTGAGAAGGGAGGGCCCACCTTCTTCACAAGATTCACCCATTAGTTCTATAGTGTGTTAGCATTATTTTTGTTCACGCCTTGATTAAACTCTGTTTTGCTGAAACTCTACTTTATTGAACTATGTTTTGCTGAAACTCTGCTTTACTGATTGTTACATTGTTTTCATACAATTCATGCTTGGGTAACTGTTAATCATTCTAATTAGTAATTATGCTTGATGAATTTATGAAAGTGTGATAATAAGAGACAGATGCTGAAGATTCCTGCTTGGGGAATAGGGTCTTGTTCTCTGTTATGAGATAGTTAGCCTTCAGTACGTGTCAATCATTTTGATCAGTAATGAGTTCATGAAAGTGCGATGGTCAGAAACAGGTGCTGAAGATTCCTGCTTGGGGAATAGGGTCTTGTTCTCTGTTACAGAATAGTTGGTCTTTTATTTTGCAGTATCTTGAAAGATTTCTTTCCTAGGTTGTTGTTTCTTAATGTAATCCAGGATTCTTCGAATAATTATTTCCTTAAACTTTGAACTCTGCAATAGGTAGATTTATTTTCTGTAATTCAAAGTAGAACTTCAGTCTATTCAAGGCAAGGTGTGATTAATGTACTTTTACTACAACTCTATATTTCTTTTGAGATTGAGCATATACAGTGTGTGATTGCCTTTGAAATAAACAAACTTCCTTGGGTTGACAATTTATGTAACACTTGATTGTTTAGTTAATAAGCAATTACAGTGACCAACATGTGTGTGTGTGTGTGGATAATTTTGGGAGACACAAGGGAATATTCAGATGATTTTTCATGTGTGTATTTATGAGGTGGCATGATTTATTTGAAAAATAAATTATGGAGCAGCAAGGAGGGAATCAAGCTTAAAAATATTTAAAGAGATTAGGGGTCCCACCTATTAGTTATTATTTAACAAACCCTTTATTATTGTTATTATTATTATTATTTGTCCCTAACTAATATTAAGTCTATTATGACTTAACTAATGGTAGTTTGAAACTACCACAATTTCTTTTGAGGGAGATAAAATCCGATCAAAGGAATTGACAAAGAGAGGGAGAACAAAGAAGAATTTTATGATATAAGGTCTGCTCTTATTATTGTGATATTACTTATTTTCATTCATTCTGAGTTATCTTAGAGTCTTAACCCTCTTGTTGACAACATGGTCTTATTGAAGATAGCAAGATTCAAGGATTGAGATACATATTTCAACAACTTATTCATGAAAGGTTTATCATATGATCTTGATAGTCTGTGTATTCTGATTTGTATATGAACTAGATTTCATTACTGATAGGGAATATTTTGCAGAGTCAGTGAATGATATTTTCGTGGCTAAGATGATATAGACTTCTAGTCTTAGTCCTCTCTTGTTGTCAGAGTATTTTTTATGGTGCCCATCAGAGATATCTAAATCTGATCTTGGTCCATATCTTCCCAGGGATTTGAAAAGGAGTTATGATTATAATTCAGAATGAAATTAATACAATCACTTTGTTGATTTTGGTCTCACATGTGTACTTACATATACCATTTTATGATTTGTATTTCATTTATTCCTTAATCCTAAAAATATAGTACATATACATTTTCCACTTTCTTCGTTTTCATTGTTTAATTATAAAAGACAACATTGATTCCTTGTACTTATTGCTCAAGAATCAATTGATAATTTTGTCTTAGGATATAAACCCCGGGTGATAATCCCAACTATCTTACCCTATCCTAGTAAGATTCAAAAATGTTGGAGTGAGGTTTCTCATACCTTTTCCTCAACAGTTCCTTAGTACATCTTGCTAGGTACAAATGAATGTGTTGAAGTCAAGTCACCTGCAACATATTTCAATCAAGAGACCTTGATGAATATCTTGTGTTGACAACGAGGAGGCTTGCCATTAACGTATGCAATTCCCAAGGTAATAACAAGTGTAAATTTGTTGAACTTGCACAAAATATATCTAGCTAGCAAATGACATACACAATTTACAGAGAAAAAATGAGAAAAGAGAAGCAGGAGGGAAAGAATGGAAGAATTCTCATTAACCAAATGAATGAATGATAATTTACATATGATATACTCTGTATAACTCAATTAATGTGCACTGGAGGAGAAGCCAGTGCACCATAGTGGTGGTCTAGAGTGATCTGGACACACACCAACAATTACGGGAGGAAACTGCCACCTAGTCTTGTCTCTCAGGTCGTTACGGGAGTGAACTGCCACCTAGTCTGAGTTAACTAGTTTCTCAGTCTTCAGTTAACTAATTGAAACTTAGTGAAGTGAGGAGGAGATCAAGGAATCATGAGTAATGCGCTAGTATGGTGATAATATCAAGGACAATGTGCATTAGTTGGTGATGATCCCAATGTTGGATGGTGATGATCCCAATGCTGGATGGTGATGATCCCAATCTGGCATCTAGACTCCACTCAACTGATCAAACTGAAGTGTGAAATGAAGAGAATATTCTCCTAGAGGAATATTCTCTCTAAACTACAAGAGACTGAATAATGACTAATAAACATAGGGAAAACCTTAGGAAAAAGAAATCTTAGGTGTGTGTGAAGTATCTCTAGCATCCCCCTTGAACATCATTATGGTGAAAATAAAGAATGGGTCTCGGAAACAAGGCCATGTTAGGTAACCAAATACAAAAGATACACTAAAATAAACAAGGAAAGAGGGAAAACCTCATTGGAAACCCCCCCCCCGCTCAAAGTACAATGTATGTAAAAAGAAGAACGGACAGTTGACAACTGTGTCCTTCACTCCAAGATGACTGCGCAGAGAATAAATTTTTTTCTCAATGAAGGTCTGGTGAAGATGTCTGCATTTTTTTCTCTTGAAGGATAGAACTGCAAGTTGATGATCACATCGTGTACTAAGTCCCAGATGTAGTGCATGTGGATTTATATGTTCTTTGTCTACTGCCTCTGAAATGGATCTCTGCAAAACTTCAGAGTTCTTTGGTTGTCACACCAAATGACAATCAACCGATGAAAATGAATGCCCAACTGATTGAGAAAATTTTGTAGCCACATAGATTGAATGGTTATGTTAACTACCCCTCTGTACTCCACCTCAACTGAATATAGAGAAATAATAGCTTGCTTCTTTCTCGACCAACAGATAGGCCTAGAACCAAGACTGAGTGAGTAACCAGATGTGGAATTCTGATCAATGTTATCGCCAAACCAGTCAAAATAAGTGAACCCGATGAGGTCCAATGTAGAGTCCACTTCATAGTGAATCCCAAAGGTGATGGTGCCATGTACATATCGAAGGATACATTTTGCAGCCTTCCAATGCAACTAATGAGACTCATGCATGAACCTGGAGATTGATCCAACTGCATAGGAGAGGTCTGGTCTAGAGTGAGTGAGATACAACAAGATTCCCACTAGTTCTCTCTACAGTGTGTTTTCCACAAGTGGAGTTTCCCTACCATCCTCAAGTTTGACTCCTGATAGGAAAGGATTCGGGGAAGACTTGCAGTTTTTCATGTGAAATCTCTCAAGGAGATCTCGTGCATACTTGGCCTGGGACAGTTTGATGCTTGATGCATCCTAACTGATCTTGAGTCTAAGGAAGAAATGTAGCGGACCCGTGTCCTTCATCAATAACCTATCATGCATAATCCTCTTGACTGCAACAATCGTTGAATTCGAGCAACCGATGATCAACAAATCATCAACATACAGAACTAGGAGTAGAAGTGAATCAACTCTCCTAAGCATGTAAACATTTGGGTTTGAATTACAATGTAAAATTTTTTGTGACATCAGGTAGGATTTCATATTGGAAAACCTTTCCCTAGGGCCTACTTGAGGCCATAAAGATACTTCTTCAGTCGACAGACCAAAGATGAATCCTGCACGAATCCCTGGGGCTGCTCCATATAGATCTCCTCAGAGAGATTGTCGTGAAGAAATGCATTCTTCACGTCCATCTGGTGGAATTCTCATCCCTTGTCTACCGCAATGGAAAGTACCAAACATATGGAATCCATCTTCGCTACTGGATCGAAGGTATAATCATAGACAATACCGTGCACCTGCTGAAAGCCTTTGGCAACTAGCATGGATTTTTATCTTCTAACCTGTCCATCCGCTACACTCTTGGTCTTGTAGACCCATATGCACCTGAAAAATTTCCTTCCTGAAGGAAGGGAAACCATATCCCAAGTCTGGTTCTTGAGGAGGGAGTTTTAATCCTCCTGCATGGCGGATTCCTAAAAGGGATTTCCAACATCCTTGTCATGGGACTGTGGATCTGAAGACTGAACCAAGAAAAGATGCATGGGTGGCATCGGTTCAGTGGTAGTGAGTGAAAGAGGAGTCTCCTCAAAATCAGATCGAGTCCTCCTAGTATCAGTTGGATCCCCAACAAGATCTCTTGCATCCTGAAGAGTAGTCTTAGCCCACTTGGGCCTCTACTTTGGCTCTGCATTTGCATCTAGATGCACTAACTTTGCATCTGACTGTACTGACTCTATTTCTGGATCATCTGAATCCTCTGAATCAAAACTCTCATATGAGTAAGAGTCGGCATGTGCATGCTCATCATATCTGACAGGTGGAAGAACAAAAATGTCTACATGCGACCACTAAGGTACATGTGAGACACTTTCCTCGAGTTGGACACTTTGCTCAATGATGAGCTAGTCCGAGGAAATGTCAATGAGTCTATATCCCTTCACACTGTCGAGGTATCCAATGAAGATACACTTTGTGATATGTGGATCAAGTTCCTTCCTCTTCTCATAGGGAATCCTAGCCCATGCACGTGAACCAAAAATATGGAAGTGGGTCACTTATGGTTTGATGTCGATCTCTAATCTTGGTCCTAGATAATGTGTTGATGTCGATGGGCTAAGTTTTTCTAGAAATAGGGCCTTAGTTAATCCCTCATCATCTAACGTGAGAATAAATATAATTATTTGAAGAATACAAGGTACAACCAACAATGAATGCAAAATTTTATTGTGATTTTTTCCAGCCAAGAACCTGGTTTTCAAGCAAAACTCATGTCTAGTTGTGCCACTAAATTGGTTTTCACAACTGGACTTATTTTTCTCTTTACTATTTTATTTATTTATTTACACTATCCTTCTTTTCTTGGAAAACATAACATTTCCTCAAGTGTAGGAGTATTTCCAATGCATCCATTTCTGCAGCAAGATCTTTGTTAAACTCATATCCAAAATTGAAAAGTATACCTCCATGATTTCCAGGATATGAGAGGCTAGTTGTTCTAGTAGAAATGTCGAAAAATGGAGCAACATGGTGGCCTGATCTCTGTTTGGAACCAAGTTTCAATATTGTCTTTGTCTCCTCGGTTCTCTTTGTTTTTCATGCCACAAATCTTATTGGAAAATTGATCATGAAACTCCTGGATGCACAAGGGATCTAGTGACAAATATACAGGAAATTCTTCGATCTTTGGCTCTAGTGTTTGTTGTCCATCTGATGTTACCCATGAGTCTTCTATATTCTTGCAAGGATGATTAAGGAAGACTTATAGGTGCTCGTCTTGTGGATTAGGCTCATGGATCTCCTCTATTTCTCTAGATGCATATTCCTCCCTCGTGACAATTCTGAACTTTGGACAAGGGTTTAAGAAATTCCTTGTAGTGATAAGTCCTTCTTTTCTCAACAAATTATTGAACATTTTCAAGTTATTTATGTTGGCCTAGAGCTCCTGCTCATAAATGGATTAGTAGTATGGGGTTTCTTACAACACCTTAGAGTAAGGAAAATAAATGAAATTAATAGAAATGAAAGCACTCCATTCAAATCAAACTTAATCAATCTACAATCTCTAGGTATAACCATTCGTTAACTACATGACATAAAAGGGTTTGGAAAGACTCACTAAAGTGAATGCGGCGAGCTAGAACCCTTGTAGAAATTTAGAAGCGAGGACACCTTTGCGTCTTTCGTCTTTTCCTCCACAAAATATGCAATGTAGTGAGAAAACAAACTAGAAAAAATTAAATAACAAAACTATCCTTCTACCATTTACCCTTTAACATCTCCCAGACAACGGCGCCAAAAATGTTTGGTCAATTAATTGTCGTTAATAAACCCATTTACTTGTCAATCATGTTCATAAACTTGTGAGTTGTATACACAATATGTTCAAGTAAAATATTGAAGCCTAAACTATTCTATCTTCTCAGAAAACAAGTAAACCACACTACAATCCAATCATTCATCAAAACACAAAGAAACTAGCAAGCAAACAATCTTGAACAACTTCACTTTGTCCACAGGATTGATATCGAGTATGAGCATAATTCAATAGCTCTGCATGTCATTCTGTAATATACCAGATATAAAATGTATGCAGAACATAAATAAAATGCTAGTAATGACAAAATAACAACAATATAACCAAAACATTCACCACAATAGCACTGAAATGATATAAGAATAACAACAGAAATAACACTTTGAATCTGAAAGAAATGTTCACGGGCCTCTTCGAGGGGGCAACCTCCAGTTGAGTAGAGATCTATTACAAATATATCCAAGCTAAGGTTCTCATACCCTCGACTCCTATTTATACTAAAAAGAAGCATCTAGAGGAAGATCCTTCTAGAAGCGGAAGCTTCTATTAGGTCTTCTTACATCCGCCTTA
>JZKD02S1151190.1:0-12817 GCA_000966675.3 Picea glauca
ACAAGTCATATGGTTGGAGTTTGGCCACTTCATTACTCCATTGCAAATTATTAGGTCTTGAGAGCTGCAGAGCTTGACCAACTTAGTACCAAACAAATTCTCAATTAGGTCTTCAAAGATTATTTTGTAGCTATTAGATAAAACAAGGTCCTCATCTAACCATAAAGGATTATGGTTTGAATCGGTACTTAAAAGAGTAGCTTGTTTAGTCGCAGTCCTAGCAGGAGGATATTACCTTCATTTTTCAAACTATAAATATCTTGTTCTAAATTATTATACGGACAATTATTATCTAAATTGTTTTTCTTATAAAAAGTAGAATTAAGAGGTGCAAAATATAAAATTGCTAATCTTCTTAGCATTGGTGTCTAAAATTTCTATCCAAATGTAGTGATTGAGAGGGTCGATCTTATGAAGTTGAATGTGAGGAGAAATGTTCTTTCTAATATAACAAGCTATGCCTCCTTTCTCTCTACGGTGGGATTTTTTGTTCCATGCAGACCACAAGACAAATCCTTCTATGTTAGGGACCTTAGACTCCTCATGCTCCCAAGTTTCAACTAGAAAAATAATATCAATATCACTCGAGATCCAACTTATCATAGGACCTTTGCGCCATGGAAAGCCACGACAGTTCCAAAAAAGGATCTCAAGTGTCCCAAATTCCTATTTATTATTATCCTTCTTGTCTCTATCCCTAACAATAGATTTTCGATTTCATATTTTATTTTAATGTTTTTTAATATAAATTTTAATACCCTGTATGGGGTGTCAAGGACGCAATCCAAATGTCGGTGGGTCCCTGACTCCCCCACCCACCCGGCCTCTAGATCTGTGGACATCTACCAACAACCATCGTCTTCCACCTCACCTCCTCATGAGATTTATTACCCTTTGTCGTTGTCTCTCCCTCGCACTTGAGTATCCTTGTCCTCGCATTTACGTCATGACTATGCCTGCTCCTTACTAGCTCGAGTCCACTGTCCTTCGCATGTGGTTTGGGAAGGTGGTGAAGCAAAGGAGTTTGGTGGTCGATACGGCCCATATCTACGCAAATCATGAGAGCATTCTCCATTTATGGGCCCTGGCGCTGGACAATTATGTTATATGAGTCCCCTTCTCACTGCATTACGGTTTGTCTATTGATGTTTGTCTCTCTTGTTCCTCCACAGCTTCCATGTTGCACTCAAAAGTGGGAACTTTCTTGCCTTTCTCACTCCTGCATATTGCGCTCCGGTTCTCCACCTCCATTTACATGGCTTGGGGTAGCTCTTCCCAT
The DNA here is from genome assembly GCA_000966675.3 of Picea glauca. Classification (NCBI taxonomy): domain Eukaryota; kingdom Viridiplantae; phylum Streptophyta; class Pinopsida; order Pinales; family Pinaceae; genus Picea; species Picea glauca. The sequence goes on from JZKD02S1151190.1 coordinate 1,280, forward strand.
GGTGTATGGGGGGGAACCTCTCGCTAACCCAAAACCCGATCGGGCTTTTGAGTAGTGGATGCGGCTGAGAATTATGCGGAGACCTATCGCTCAGCCACCCTCAGAAAATTCAGTCGGAAATGGATATGGCCGAGGCAGATGTTCAGGTTCTACGGAATTTCGTCTCGTACAACGAGGTGAAGGAGACGACCAGCTCACGGGCTCCTGACACTCGTTCTGCTTGTGGTTGGTCCTCGCAGTATCTAAAAACCGTGGACATCTATTGGCACTTGAAACATACAATGGGCATAGTTTTGTTGGACCACCATGAAGCCCACCAAGAGGTCCTCCTACAGCTCGATGATGTGCAACTCCAAATCAAGTTGGTCAACCACAAGCTGAATTTGATTGCTGACGAGCTAGCCGGCATGGATTTGTCCAATTTTGACTATGCTCAACCCCAAGTCCCAACGGCAGTAGGCCAAAACAGTAGCTAAGTTCTATGTTGTTCCCTCTGTGGTTTTTGTTAAATTACCAGCGAGACTTGGGTTTACCACCTTTGCTTAGTAGATTAAATAAGGATAGAAGTTCTCACAGAGGAACTAGGAGCTATTCCTACTTTAGTTTATCAGTTATAGGCCTTAGATATATCAAACAGAGGTTGAATGACAATGTTATGTTTTATTGTTGGTCTGGTTTGCCAGCGCGCAGGCCAGCAGTAAAAGTTTTATATATATTTTCTCCCTATCAGTAATACAAAGACTTTGGATTATATATATATATAGAGAGAGAGAGAGAGAGAGAGAGAGAGAGAGAGAGAGAGAGATTTTAATATTCTAGTTGTAATTTTTATTTTTATTTTTTTTGGTATTAAGTTTTCTATTTTAGATGTCCCCGAGGTGTAGGACAGTTGGTGACGGAGTGTGTTGTTAAGCCACTCCGTGATGTTAAAGTCACCGGTTTGAAACATGCGGGGACAAAAAATCCAACCATGTTAAGGGTTGGTGTGGCTCAGGCCGGGTGCGATCCCCGGGTGATTTTGACAGCTTAGATGCCCCTGAGTCGCGGTTTCTCAAGCCACAGGTTAATCGCGTAGCCAACAGGTCCTGCACAAATTAACAAACAAAAAAAAAATTATATTTTAGATTAATTTGGTTCTTTTATATATGTGTGTGTGTGTGTGTTTTAAACATTTTTAAAGTTTTTTTTCGCATAAATTTGTTTTTTTATCTTCTTCTTTTTTCTCATTTTTTCTTCATTTTTATATAATTTTTTGTCCCTCTTTAATTTTTTAAGTTTTTCTTTAATTTGTTTTTTATATATATATAATTGCTTTTTATTTTTTTAATTTTTTTTTTTTCAGTTTTTAATTTATCAAAAAAAAATTGAATTATATTTTTTTTGCTAAATATTGAAAAATAGTGTTATTTAACTACAATTATTTTATGTGTATTGAAGTAAAGGTAAAAAAATGTGTTAAAAATGATATTTTCCACTATATTTAAAAAGTATGGAACCATAAATTAATTAAGGAGACATGATTATATGAAAATTCTTAATTTCAGAAAAGTAAATGGCAAAAAATATTTTTCAGATTGAGAGAAGCATGGAAAAATGACTAAAAACACATTTGAAGAAAAAAAATTAGAAAAAAAATGAAAATAGATGAAAGAATAAGCATTTAAAAAAATAATGTGGAAACATTATGGATCAAAAAATTCAAAATATAAAAAAACCACCTAAAAAGGGAGGGGGTGCTACCAATAGCACCATTTTTAAAAATGGGGTAAAAAATGTGACCCCCGAAAAATGAGAACTTTGTAGAGTTCTCGTTAAGTTGGTAACTATGTTATGTGAGCTATTTTGAAAGATATCTTTTGTCATTGACTTCAACTATGGCAAGAAAACATTCATGTAGCTATAACACCCCCAATATTGATCCCCATAATAGTAAATGTGTATGTGTACATGGTGAACAACCAAGTTGAATAATGTAATGGGTAGATGGAACAATGATAATAAAATACATCAAAGGCCGTAGACAAAAAAGGACAAAAGAATGCAGGGTTATGATTCCAGAAGAGAGGAAAGAAATGGGGCTTAGGGGGCTCAAGGAGGCCAAAGTAAGATAACATTATTTTATTGTGAGCCTGAGTCCTTAAACCTTGACTTTATTAAGCCTCAAACTTATGTTTTCCTAAGTATTTGGACCCTGGGATTAGTTGTCGAGAGAGACACGTGGGCTTCTTAGGACAACACATGGCTTATTACTGGCATGTAAATATATTCCATAATTTTGGTCATGCAAGGGTGGTTGTTGTTCATTCAATCTTCCCTAGGAATTTGTCTCAGAGCCTAAGTTGTTGCACTAAACCTCTAATAGAAATTATGGGAATTGAAACCATGTGGAAATTATGAACATGTGTGAGGGAAATTATTGTCATTGACGAAACTAATTATAGTCAAGAATCCTTGGAGTCCCCAATAATGAGATTTTCTACCAATCTATGCTAGAGCCTCAGAGGGAAGTGGGATAGCTTGAGGGACTACACGGTAGAGAAGGGGATCCCATTCCTTGGGTTGTGCAAGTTGATGGGCAAAGAGATATGGTGGATTGTGACAACTATAAGAGTTTGTAGATGGTGAATTTATGAGAATTAGGTTGTTTGAGAGAGTTAGAGCTAGCCATAAGAGTTTTCATCCTTGTGGACTCATAACCTCAGCTAGGGGGTGGCCCTATTGAAAAAATATTAAGGGCAATAGAGAGCTTATGGTTGGGTGGAAAATCCATCGTCTCTAGCTAGTTGGTGATTTAATTCCCATAAAGATAAGTGACATGGTTTAATTATGATTAAGTTGATTTAATGTTGTTTATGTGAAGAATTGGTTCAGAATTGTTCAATTATGTTTGCATATATCAGCCTACATCTGTATCTATGAATAATGTAATTGTGTTTGTATGAACCTGCACAATTATATCTACATGCATCAATTATTCAATAACAATATAGTGAGGGAAATTAGTATATTGTTATTGAAACAATATACTAAGGCTACGAGGTACTTCTTGAAACCACAAATCTCCATCAAGAAGTACCTCGTAGCCTCAACAAAGTACAAAGGGTATTGTGTATGTTACAAAGTGGTATCAAAGTTATTGGTTACAAAATTGGGGCTATAAATCATCATGTATATGAAGTTATAGTTTACAGATTAAGTGTTTCAGAAAATGTTTCATGGTTGATAGTTAGAAAAGTGTTTTGAATTCAACAATTGTTAGAGTGATGGTTCAATTTCTTAAAATTGGATTTATGTTATAGTATACAAAGGTACAATTGGTGCATTTTGTGTTATAGAGTTCAATCGTGTGGAGGAAATTGAGCAGAATCATGAAAATTGTGGATTAAGATTCATTGTAATGGCATCGAATCGAGAGGCCATGGGGTCGAATTTGGCCAAAAGAGTGAAGGAAAATATAGAGTGGATGAGTTGCAGGGGCCAAGTATGAAATTCATGGCGACTCTAAGTTGTTGGGAAAAAATAAAAATATATTTGATTTATTGGAGAAAAATGCATGAAATTATGTAGATCCACGCATTTGATGTGGACCTCATACTAGTGACATGAATTGGGAAGGTGACGTGGAGGCGTTAAGGTGATACCAAGTGGATTCCAAGTCTAGGTGGGAATCCACGAGGAAGAGGTTGGTCACACGAAAAATAGCGATAAGCGGTTAGTGGAGGCATGGGAGGCAGTTTTCCAAACATGAGTTTTGGCTTCGCAATTGATGTCGTGGCAACATGTGTCCCATGGGCAGTAAGTAGTTTGTGGAGGGCAGAGGTCATTTTAAACAATGGCAAATTCAACCTTGACAATTGATCTTAGTCATTGATCTAAATCTCACATGGGGAAATATGTATGCTAAGAAATGGATGTTAGAGATGGGACCCCCCAACTCGACCCCCCACTGGTCACATTGGTCAAGAACAATGCACCAAGCAGAGAACACAATGACAAAATTTGAACCCTCTATCACATCGATGGTCAAGATCATGCTAGGTGGAAGGAAAAGGATAGCAGGGTACAAGTGGCCCACATTAATTAAAATTAATAATAAAAATATTATAAAGTGAAGCAAGAAAAGGTAAAAGGGACCATAACATCGGGTTCAAGTGATGTTGGGGCAAGAGACATGACATGGTGGTGTTAAAGGATGACAAGTGGATACTAGTGTGATTTCATCAATCATATGTATGTCAGCAAAGATGTCGCATTGACAAAATAAAATATAGTTAAAAAAACATTCTAGAGACAAAATCTTATTTTGAACATAACAAGAATAGGAAAACTCAAAATTAGGTGACAATTGAGGTGCAAGTTTGCGAGGATGAGGACTATAAAAATGTTGATGAGGGCCATTGGTTGATTCAGTTCTAGAATTCCCAAAAATACAAATTAGAGGTTTTTAAATAACTTGGGAGTAATCATAGATAGAATCTTATTGGAGTACAAAGTATGGACAGTGAGGAATAAGAGTATACACGAAGAAAAATGGTCAAGCATTTGGCCAATTTCCAAAGCGTTTGGAGTGGATATGTAGAAACATGCCAAAATCCACTATTTCAGGAGTCTTTTTGGTGATTTTTGAAATTTTCAATGGAAGAAAAGGGACCCAAGATCACCAATATGGTAAAAAAAATTCATAGCCAACATTTGACGTCCTCAACAATCTAGACAACTTTGTGTTAATGAAGTTTTTCCAGTTTCTCTATGTTTGGAAGCTAACAGTTTTGGCTAAAAATTAAGTCTAGAGAAAGTGTGAAAAAGACAAAGTTGACAAATCAAGATTAGTGCATAAATTCACTGGAGCATTAGTTGGTCTCCAACTCTAACTGTACCAGTGAGAAATGTGCAAAAAATGGGCAAAAATGGTGATTTTTGAGAGCTATAAATGTTAGCTTTGGGCTCGAATTGGAGCACGAGTATATTAATTGGAAAACTAATTCACAGAGAAATGTGTATCAAGGCCTATATTTTGGATAAGTGCTTCAAAGTTCTTCAAAAAATCGGAAGAAAAAAAACCTATAGCTTTAATTGAAAAAAAATTGACAATGTGCATATTTTCTAGAATTTGAAAGAAAATGTTATGGATCTAAAAATGAGATGTGTCTAATAGTTTTATTTGTATGCACACTTATTGTAGAATTAGTGCTACAACAAGGACAAGTAAATATTATATTTGAAGAGATGCATTTAGGAGGAGAAATGGAAGGTGCACAATGACATTACAACCATGAAGAAGTTAAAGGCTTGGATATTAGTGCAAACAATGAGGAGACAAAGTCTAATGGGCACAAAGAGAGAATGGGGTCAATGGAGTTGGTAGAAACCATGAGAGGTTTGAATATGGAGGTGTGGAGCTGTAGAGATGATAATGAGAGGCTACTAAAAATCCAAGAGAATAAAAATCAACTAAACACCATCTACTCAAGAGTTTAAATCATCTATAAAGGAAAAACAAGAATGGACTGGGTTCAAAGTGGAAGGAAGAAGGCAAAGCTCGTGAAAGGAGGGATAGTAATAGAAGATCCAGACACTCGAGAAGTGCTACCAACACTCAAAGGCATCATTATTCACCAACTCATTTAGCCAAAAAGTCATATGCATTTGATGAATCAAAGAGCAGTCTAGAAGTGTCCCTGGTCAAACATCAAAGAAGAAGACATGAACTAGACAACTTGCATGGGGAGCTTAGGAAGATTAAGCCACCAACCTTTGAAGGTGAAAGCAATATGGGAGAGAATGTTGACACTTGGCTAGTTAGAATAAGAAAGTATTTTTAGCTACACAACTACTCATCTAATATAGAAGCTAGAATTGTTATATACCATGTACATGAAAAGGTTCCATGTGTTGGGATCAACTTAATAAAGTTAAACACATCAATGAGAGGAGGATTTCCGGGATTAAGTTTAAAAAGTATTTCCAGCAACAATATCTTTATAATTATTACTATGACAAGAAGATGCAAGAGTTCTTTGAACTCAAGTTCGGAAATATGACCATGGAAGAATATGAGAATAAGTTTTTGGAGTTTTCGAGATATCTGGGCTATCCTAAAGAAGAGAAGGTGAAGATACAACATTTCTTAAGTCGATTGCCAACATTTTGTGAAGATAAGATACAATTTAATGAACTTAAGACTCTTGGAGAGACCGTCGAGAAATCCAAATACCTATAGGATCATAACAAAGGTAGAACAATTTTCTATAAATATTGGAAGGATATGAAAAGGGATAAATTGAATCAGAGGGAGAAGGGATTTAAAACTCCTTTCTTTAGGAACAATGTTATTACATATTAGCAAAGTTATCCAACTTGGAGTGGATTCAAGATGGAAAAATCCTTGGGGAAAAGGACAAGGTAGCCAATCAAACGTTGGGGATTTGAAGGAGAACATTTGTATAAAGATTATCCTCACAAGGAAGATGGAAAGAGAACTATGCACAACATACAAGAGGTAACTAAAATGAAACACGTGGGAAAGATCGTGCCAACAATATATGTAGCCTTTGAAAATCGACAAGCATATCCTCAATCAAATATGATTAAGGTTGAAGGTAAGATTGCCAATCAACCTATTACAATTTTAATTGATTCATAAGCAAGTCATAGTTACATTGCCCCTAATTTGCTTAAAAGGTTTCAATTGAAGAGAAGTAAACACGAGAAACCATGGTTGGTTCAACTAGCTACTGGGACTAAAAGGAAAATTAATGAGATTGTCAAAGGCTATCCATTAGAGATGAATGGTGTCAACATTATTTCATACTTGAATATGATACCACCTGGCTCATATGATGTCCTCGTTCAAATGGATTGGTTGGATGTGCACCATGTTGTTCTAGATTTCCATAATAATACTTTTACTTATCTTGGTGAAGAAGGAAAGCATAGGACAATGAAAGGAATTTTGAGACCTATATCTACAAGGGAGATTTCATCCTTAAAGTTGTAGAGATGCTTTAGGACGGGATGCTAATTGTATGCAGCTCATGTGGAAGAGCTAGTCAAGTGAAAAAGCCCAAGTCTTGGGGACTTTTCAGTGTTGTGGGAGTTTGTAAATATGTTTGAGGAAATACCAAGATTGCCACCAAAAAAATATATAGATTTCTCTATTGATTTAATGCTTGGAGCTACAACAATATCTAAGACTCTATATAGAAAGAGTACACCTAAATTGAAGGAGTTGTAAATGCAGTTAGAGGAATTGTTAAAGAAGGGGTATATACACCCAAGTGTCTCACCTTGGAGAGCACCAATGCACTTTATAAAGAAGAAAGATGGAACATCGAGGTTTCCTTGATTATAGACAACTAAACAAAGTCACTACGAAGAATGAATATCCTCTACCCAAAATTGATGAATTGTTTGATCAGTCGAGAGGAGCAAAGATCTTCTCAAAGATAGATATGAAATTAGGTTACCATCAAGCAAGGAAAAAGTATGAAAATGTCAACGAGACAAATTTTAGAACTATGTATGGACACTATGAATTTGTAGTGGTGTCATTTGAATTGACAAATGCACCAGCTACCTGCATGTTCTTAATGATTAGAATATTTAGAAATTACTTGGATAAGTTTGTCATCGTATTCCTAGATGACATTCTTATTTGTTCCAAGTTAGAGGAGGAGCATGAAAAATACTTGAGATTGGTATTATAAGTGCGAAGAGAGCATAATTTGTATGCTAAGTTAAGCAAGTGTTCTTTTTATCGGAGACAATTCCATTACTTAGGACACATCATTTCAGAGGAAGGGATAACAATGGATCCAAAGAAGATTGAAGCTATTAGAGGATGGCATACACCTAAGAACATAAATAAGGTAAGGTCATTCACGTGGCTCGTTGGATATTACAAAATATTTATAGAAGGATTTTCCAAGATTGCTCATCCCATTACATATTTACAAAAGAAGGGAATTAAATTTGACTGGACACCAAAGTGCGAAGAAAGTTTTCAGATGTTAAAGAATTACTTACTAGTGCACCAATTCTCAAGATTGCTAACTCAATTGAAGATTTTGTGGTGTGCATATATGCTTGCAATGAGGGACTGTGTGGAGTTCTTACTCGTAATGGACATGTGATTTGTTATGAGTCTAGGAAGCTTAAAGAGTGGGAGAAAAATTATGCCACACATGACTTACAACTTGTTGCCATAGTTCATTCACTAAAAACATGGAGACATTACTTAATGGTAAATAAGTTTGAACATAGGACATACCACAATGGTTTGAAATATTTATTTGAGCAACAAACTTTAAATGTCAGAAAAAAAGATGGCAAGAATTTCTTAGTGAATATGACTTTGATATTAAACATATCGGAGGAAAAGAGAACAAGTTTGCTAGTGCACTCAACAAAATAATCCATGCAATGCACGCTACAACCATTAGCATGTGAAAAACAGATTTGAAAAATAGAATTTTGGAAGCTATTATTTCATATGAACATTATGTTGATTGTATAGCTTTGGGAGGTATTCCCACAAGAGGCCAAGGTGTCATGCATGTGGAAATCTTTGTTGGCACCACAATAGCCTTTTGGTTTGGTAAAAACCCCCTTGGATTTGATTGGGGGCTTCATGGGTTTGGTGATGGGTTTTGTGGGCTTGTGTCAAAGCTTCACACCCACAAGGAAAGCCTAATTTGATGTTGACTTGTGGAGGGGATTTTATGGTGATCGCCAATGATTGTATATAAAGGAGAGAGGTCATTGTGACATCTCATTGTATCATTTTGTGGAATAATGGAGTTAGCATAAATGAGTTTGCACTTGTGCTAGGAGTCTTGGTGATTTCGACAAAGGGAAATTTTGCTAGAGTGGCAAATCTAACTTAGGGTTGAGGACTCTCTATCTTGTATTCTTGGCAAGGAAAAGCACATTGCACATGTGGGAGAGAGAGGCAACCGCAGAAGGAAGAAATTGTACAAGTGGAGCGAGTTGTATGAAGTGTTCGTACAAGTTTTCGTACATGTATGTGGGTTTCATTGGGTACAGTCACGCACGTATGCGAGTTGTAGTGGGAATAGTTGCCTACGTACCTGGATTGTTGTGAGAACAATCACATACATCCATACAAGTTCTTATGGGCAAGAGCATGTCTGTACATGCTCACATACTCAGCTGGTCGTACAAGTGGTATGTAGCAGATGTGTGGGAAAAGGAGATATCCAGGAATATTGTTGAGGTTTGGTTTTCTGATTTGTATGGTTATTGGAGGACAAGGTTTTCCCCGGTTTTTGGTGATATTTGTATTGGCTGAGAGGACAAGGTTGTCCTCAGATTTGGTAATATTGTACTAGTTGGGAGGGATGGTTTTTCCCTCAGAATTTCTAAATTTAATAATGTTACAAAACAAAATTATTGTGTCTCTTGTGTATTGATGATTCATATATGATCTTATTGTTTTCACTGCATATGTTTTCAGTGAATAATTTCAATGTAAAATTGTTTAGTGATAGTTAGATCACCATGAAGCAATTTTCAGATATGAAATTAGTCACATAGAGTTGCATGTGAAAATTGACATGGTATCAGAGCTTGGGATTTGAAGAGAAGGTGATCATCTTGAGACACATTTTTTTGTCACAAAACTAGAAGAGTGTTGTACTTGTTATTGTTCTTGTTTTGGGCATGTCACCATGGAAACATGGCTAGTGGATAGTTGAGCTTCTCGTCATATGACAGGGTCACAAAAATCACTCACTAGTCTAACAGAGCAGAACTCACGACTGCAGGTGCAACTTGGAGATAATGCCAAGTATGCAGTCAAGGGAGTTGGAACAACTTCATTTCAATTGAAGTCTGGAAAGCCTCTCAAGATGAGTGAAGTATTGTATGTACCTAGATTGAAGAAGAATATACTCTCTATCTTTTCCATGGAGGACATAGGGTATGTAGTGGCATTCATTGATGGGAAGGTTCTTGCCTGGCCAAATAATTTGAGTCTTGACTCAACAAAAGACATTGGAACTCATGATGGCAGTCTTTACAAGCTAACATGTCAACCGGCTCAGGCCCTCGTGCATGATAATGATAACCCATGCGAGCTTTGGCACATGAGATTGAGACACTTATATCACTAATCTCTACCAGTATTAAGAAACATGGTCACAGGTCTCCCAGAGCTCATAACTGATCATCAAGGAGTATGCATAGGTTGTTCACTTGGCAAGAATGTTAAGGCTGCTTTTCAAAGCAGTGATGGTAGGTCCAAGCAGATCTTAGACTTGGTACATTTAGATGTGACTGGACTGATGTCGGTTCCATCTATGGGTGGTTGTTGGTATTATGTGATTTTCATTGATTATTATTTCAAGAGGACATGGATCTACTTCGTGAAGACCAAGGATGAAGTCTTCAGTCAATTCGAGGATTTCAAGGCTTTGGTGGAAAATTAGATAGGGAAGAAGATCAAGGTCCTGAGGTCATACAATGGGGGTGAGTATACCTCCAACGAATTCAAGAACTTTTGTAAGAAAGTAGGGATTAAGAGGGAGACTTCAATACCTTACAACCCTCAACAAAATGGGGTTGTCGAGAGGAAGAATCAAAGCATACTTGAGGCCGTTAGGGCAATGTTGCATGACCAAGATCTACCCTTACTGTTTTGGGCAGAAGCATGCAACACGACAGTTTATGTTCAGAACAGGAGTCCTCATAGGATCTTGGAGGACAAGACTCTTAAGGAGGCATTCACAGGAGTGAGACCAGAGATAGGGAATTTGAGGATCTTTGGTTGTCCAATATATATCCATGTTCCTAAGGAGAAGATGACGAAGTTAGAACCTTATGTTAAAGTTTAAGCTATTATTAGGCTTCTTTTCAATTTACTAGATAACCATAGCATAGATAGGATCACTGAGAGAAATACAATCACTTTAAGCTATTATTAGGCTTCTTTTCAATTTACTAGATAACTGTAGCATAGATAGGATCACTGAGAGAAATACAATCACAAGATACACACCATTTATCCTGGGAAACCCTCATGCGGAAGAAAACCCAACAAAAACTTCCTTAATATATATAGCCAATACAATGCTGAGACAATAAACCACACACTAGAGAATATCCTCTCCCAAGTAATGTGCCTCTCTCTCTTCCTTCTTCTCCAACTGCAACTACCAAACATGTGCTCTGGATGATCGAACGAGTGAGTGAACAAATGAGTGGTTGGCTTCCTTTATTTATACAAACTGGCAAGCGCTGAAAGGAGGTGTCTCTTCACTGGTAGGGTTGACTTGTCTTTTTGGGTGGATAGAACCACTTTAATTTGCCTAGAGGCCGACTTCTCAATTTGCATATTACAATTAGGGTTTGACCAATTCGAAAAAAGGGATTTGGTCATTTACAATGCCCGACATGATCAATCTAATATATATATTCTATCTTTTACTTTATCCACAAAAGGGGATAAGAATATTCTTTGCAGTTACATAATATTTCAACACTCCCTCTTAACAAGAAGGATATTCTTTATCTTTTGAC
>JZKD02S1151212.1:0-12817 GCA_000966675.3 Picea glauca
GGTTTTAATAACTTTCCTTTTTATTAAATTGCTTGTTCAGTTTAAATTAGAAAGATCTTAAATGGTGGATGCTTTACTAAGTTTGACCTTCCGCTTTTTCCCTTAAGTTTACCCTTTTTCCATTTTATGGTTACCTCTTTTCCTAGTTTCCTAAAATTTTAGATTTTCCCTCTTTCCCCTTTTTAATTAGAACTAAAAAAGGCAGGTGTGGAAATTAACCATTTTTCCCTTTTCTTATTTAATTAGTATATTTTAATTTATCAAGGTAATAAAACAATTAATTCCCTTTTTAATTTTTAATCCAACATATTTTTTGAAACAATTTATTTCTTACTCCCTTCATGTTACAAGATTTAACGAAGATCAAAATTATTATTCATGTGGTTTTTATTTTTATTATTTTTTTTTGAGAGATAAAATTTTACCACTAACATAGTTTAGACTTAAACCTTAAATTTTCGTATTGGATGACATTTAATTAGGGAATTTGTTTTAAAAATACTTAACACGTTATTCATCCTAAGGCCATCTAGGTTCACTTCTCTATCATCAACAACGCGACGTGCCCTTCAGGACCCATTAGGTGCTCCAAGGGTGCCACTCGCCTCATCTATTCCATTGTGTAACGTGCCCTTTAGAATGCACTACATGCTCCAAGGGTGCCACTCACCTCTTGACTGACTTGGTAAACATCAATAACCCCTGGAGTCAACACTCTGCCAGGTGAACTTGTGGGAGACTAAGGGCTTCTATAGAATAAGGTCCCCTCCTTATTGTGCCCCCCTTAGAATCATCTTGAGAAATTGTCGCAGTCTTCCCTCATGACATCGTGGATCCTCTTGAACTAGGTAATCGTTAACCTACAGTTCGAGCCATGACGGGAGTGTTAGTAGACTATAGCAGGGTTGTTGTCCATACCTCTCCCTCAACATCTCTGGTAGTCATGCGTGACCCCTTCACTCCATATGTGAGTCTTCTTGGCAAGCTATCATTAGCCTGCATCATCAACAAATCATTTTAGAACATATCCATATCATATCATCTAGTCAAATGCACTAATATCACAGTAAAAAAATCAAACCCCAATGGTACACTCCTTGACTTGATCTAGAGTCCAAGGGGTTCCATCGATGCCTCTGCATCCTCAAGGTCCAAAACCCTATACACTCAGTAAAACCAAGTCAATAGAACATGTCTATGTCAATGTAGTAAAACAACATGTCATCAACCCATAACGCCTCATAATCAAAATCAAATGTTTTAATAGCATAATAATCTGGATCACTTGCGGGAAAGTGTCCTCAAAGCAGGGATGATTTTAAGGATGGAAATGTATTTTAAAATATAGAAACCTTAGTGAATCTTACTTATCCTTCATATGCAAACTATAAATGTTTGGTGATATTTTTGTAAAAATATTCAATTTTCTAAGGATTTTATATAGTTTTTATAAATTTTTGGTGATTTTTAAGGTAAAATAATTTTATCCTATAGAATTTGGGCGAATCATTTTTAAAATAGGGAATCTTGTTTTTGGAAAAACCATGGAAAATTAGCCCATGAATGAAATTTAACCCCTAAAATCATCCATGCCTCAAAGAATAAGTTTTCTCAGTGCACCAGAGAGGGATGTTACATACACCCCCTCTTGGTCTAAACTTTGTCCCGAAGTTTCACAATATAAATGCCAAAATAAAGTGTATCACAGTATCATATGTCTATCTATCAAACAAAAATGGAAACTGCTAGCGCATATCATATACGTCCTCCCAGGTCATCGAGTGCGGACTATAATTGTCCGACTAGACCTTGACCTAATATATCATTCGACGTCATAGCTTTTGAACACGATGATCCAAGATGAATACCAGATCAACCGTGAGTGCCCCCTCATCCGATACCTGCAAGGAACTCATGTCAATAACATGTGTAGGATCACGAATATAATTTCTCAAAACAGATACATGAAAAACATCGTGCATATGCCTCAAAGAATCAGGCAAGGCTAGTCGATAGGCCATGGGCCCCTTTCTCTCCACAATCTCAAAAGGGCCCACGAACCTAGGAGAGATTTTATATCCCTTCCCAAACTTGATCGAACTTTTATTCGGTTTAACTCGCAAGAATACTCGATCATTGACCTCGTAAATATGGTCGACACAGTGCACATCGACATAACTCTTTTGTCGATCCTGCGCTTCTTTAATCCTTTGTCTTATTGTTTGAATTTTCTCTTCCATTTCTTGGATTTATTTTGGTCCTACCAGGACCCTATCCTCAAGACGATCCCAACTCAAAGGGGTCTGACATGGTCACCCATAAAGAAACTCAAAAGGCGCCATCTTAATGGTGCTCTGGTAACTATTTTTGTAAGTTAACTCCACTAGTGGCAAGAACTCTTCCCAATGCTTTTGTTGGTCCATCACGTACATGCAGAACATGTCCTCTAAGGTCTGGTTCATTCCTTCGGTCTGGCCGTCAGTCTCCAGGTGATACGCAGTACTAAATTTAAGTTGGGTTCCCAAGGCTTCTTAGAAACTCGTCCAAAATTGTCCAGTAAACATCGATCCTCGATCGAATATAATCCTCTTAGTCACTCCATGCATCCTCACAATCTCACCAATGAAAACTCTATATATGTCAGGTGCCTGATATGTCATATGCATAGGAATAAAGTGAGCACTCTTCGTCAGAGTGTCTACTACTACAAAAATCAAGTCATGTCTCCTTGTCATTAGTGGAAATCCAACAATAAAATCCATTGAAATAACCTCCCATTTCGATTCCAGAATAGCGTGTGGTTGTAGTAATCATGTTGTGTGTCTATGTTCAGCCTTTACCTGCTGACATTCTAGACATCTGGCCACATAGTTGGCTATGTTTTCCTTCATTCCCTTCTAGAAGAATAAGGGTTTAAGGTCTGCCCTCATCTTCATGACTCCCATGTGAGCCATGTAAACTACTCTATGAGCCTCACTCAGAATCAACATCCTCAACTCGTCGTTAGGAGGTACGTAGATATGATTTTAAAACCTCAATAAAACATCGCTATCAAATGAAAACCCTTCAAATCGTGCTACCATCATTGTGCTTTGTCTGATAAAACCCTCGACCTCTTTGTACCGGTCATCATCATGCTGTAAAGTGAGAATATTTTCATGTACATTCATCTAAAGTGGAAACACCGAAAAGATGCGTGGTCTCCAACTCAATGCATTTACCACTCGATTCACTATTCCTTTTATGTAGGTAATCTTAAAGTCATACTCGCTAAGCAATTCCGACCAATGTCATTTTCGTGCGTTCAGGTCGCTTTGCGTAAAAATGTGTTGTAGTCCACAATGGTCAGTCTTTACTTCAAATTTTCTTCCAACAAAGTAGTGTCTCCAAACCTTCAAGGCATATACGATGGCTAACAACTCCAAATCATGTGTCGCGTAGTTATCCTCATGCCTTCTCAGTTTCCTAGAATTGTAAGCGATCACTCGTTCGTCTTGCATCAAGACTCCATCAAAGCCTTCCTTTGATGCGTTAATGCATAACAAGAATTCTACATCCATGTATGGGACCTTTAGTATCGGTGTTGTTGTCAACAACTCCTTGAGCCTCTAAAATTCTTTCGCACATTTCTCGGTCCAAACAAACTTCTTGTTTTTCTTCTGCAATTTCATGATCAGATTTGCTATTTTCAAAAACTCTTCTACGAACNAATCAAACCCCAATGGTACACTCCTTGACTTGATCTAGAGTCCAAGGGGTTCCATCGATGCCTCTGCATCCTCAAGGTCCAAAACCCTATACACTCAGTAAAACCAAGTCAATAGCACATGTCTATGTCAATGTAGTAAAACAACATGTCATCAACCCATAACGCCTCATAATCAAAATCAAATGTTTTAATAGCATAATAATTCGGATCACTTGCTAGAAAGTGTCCTCAAAGCAGGGATGATTTTAAGGATGGAAATGTATTTTAAAATGTAGAAACCTTAGTGAATCTTACTTATCCTTCATATGCAAACTATAAATGTTTGGTGATATTTTTGTATAAATATTCAAATTTCTAAGGATTTTATATAGTTTTTATAAATTTTTGGCGATTTTTAAGGTAAAATAATTTTATCCTATAGAATTTGGGCGAATCATTTTTAAAATAGGGAATCTTGTTTTTGGAAAAACCATGGAAAATTATCCCATGAATGAATTTTAACCCCTAAAATCATCCATGCCTCAAAGAATAAGTTTGCTCAGTGCACGAGAGAGGGATGTTACATACACCCCCTCTTGGTCTAAACTTTGTCCCGAAGTTTCACAATATAAATGCCAAAAGAAAGTGTATCACAGTATCATATGTCTATCTATCAAAAAAAAATGGAAACTGCTGGCGCATATCATATACGTCCTTCCAGGTCGCCGAGTGCGGACTATAATTGTCCGACTGGACCTTGACCTAATATATCATTCGACGTCATAGCTGTCGAACACGATGATCCAAGATGAAGACCAGATCAACCGTGAGTGCCCTCTCATCTGATACCTGCAAGGAAGTCATGTCAATAACATGTGTAGGATCACGAACATAATTTCTCAAAACAGATACATGAAAAACATCGTGCATATGCCTCAAAGAATCAGGCAAGGCTAGTCGATAGGCCATGGGCCCCTTTCTCTCCACAATCTCAAAAGGGCCCACGAACCTAGGAGAGATTTTATATCCCTTCCCAAACTTGATCGAACTTTTATTCGGTTTAACTCGCAAGAATACTCGATCATTGACCTCGTAAATATGGTCGACACAGTGCACATCGACATAACTCTTTTGTCGATCCTGCGCTTCTTTAATCCTTTGTCTTATTGTTTGAATTTTCTCTTCCATTTCTTGGATTTATTTTGGTCCTACCAGGACCCTATCCTCAAGACGATCCCAACTCAAAGGGGTCTGACATGGTCACCCATAAAGAAACTCAAAAGGCGCCATCTTAATGGTGCTCTGGTAACTATTTTTGTAAGTTAACTCCACTAGTGGCAAGAACTCTTCCCAATGCTTTTGTTGGTCCATCACGTACATGCAGAACATGTCCTCTAAGGTCTGGTTCATTCCTTCGGTCTGGCCGTCAGTCTCCAGGTGATACGCAGTACTAAATTTAAGTTGGGTTCCCAAGGCTTCTTAGAAACTCGTCCAAAATTGTCCAGTAAACATCGATCCTCGATCGAATATAATCCTCTTAGTCACTCCATGCATCCTCACAATCTCACCAATGAAAACTCTATATATGTCAGGTGCCTGATATGTCATATGCATAGGAATAAAGTGAGCACTCTTCGTCAGAGTGTCTACTACTACAAAAATCAAGTCATGTCTCCTTGTCATTAGTGGAAATCCAACAATAAAATCCATTGAAATAACCTCCCATTTCGATTCCAGAATAGCGTGTGGTTGTAGTAATCATGTTGTGTGTCTATGTTCAGCCTTTACCTGCTGACATTCTAGACATCTGGCCACATAGTTGGCTATGTTTTCCTTCATTCCCTTCTAGAAGAATAAGGGTTTAAGGTCTGCCCTCATCTTCATGACTCCCATGTGAGCCATGTAAACTACTCTATGAGCCTCACTCAGAATCAACATCCTCAACTCGTCGTTAGGAGGTACGTAGATATGATTTTAAAACCTCAATAAAACATCGCTATCAAATGAAAACCCTTCAAATCGTGCTACCATCATTGTGCTTTGTCTGATAAAACCCTCGACCTCTTTGTACCGGTCATCATCATGCTGTAAAGTGAGAATATTTTCATGTACATTCATCTAAAGTGGAAACACCGAAAAGATGCGTGGTCTCCAACTCAATGCATTTACCACTCGATTCACTATTCCTTTTATGTAGGTAATCTTAAAGTCATACTCGCTAAGCAATTCCGACCAATGTCATTTTCGTGCGTTCAGGTCGCTTTGCGTAAAAATGTGTTGTAGTCCACAATGGTCAGTCTTTACTTCAAATTTTCTTCCAACAAAGTAGTGTCTCCAAACCTTCAAGGCATATACGATGGCTAACAACTCCAAATCATGTGTCGCGTAGTTATCCTCATGCCTTCTCAGTTTCCTAGAATTGTAAGCGATCACTCGTTCGTCTTGCATCAAGACTCCATCAAAGCCTTCCTTTGATGCGTTAATGCATAACAAGAATTCTACATCCATGTATGGGACCTTTAGTATCGGTGTTGTTGTCAACAACTCCTTGAGCCTCTAAAATTCTTTCGCACATTTCTCGGTCCAAACAAACTTCTTGTTTTTCTTCTGCAATTTCATGATCAGATTTGCTATTTTCAAAAACTCTTCTACGAACNTGTTTAACGCAAGGATCGCATAAAGCTTGCACCCCTTGCACATGCTCTTCTGAAGTTGCAAGGAAGAGATAAACCTCAGGTAAACTCCTTGGTTTTGGCCTACAATCACATGTTTATGTCCCTCATCATCGACCAACATCACCGTTTCATCTTACAGTTGTGTATCGCCTCATGCGATTCCAAACAATCCATACCAATCACGACATTATAAGATCCTAGGATCGTGACGCATAGGTTGGACCTTGTGACAAAATCTCCCAGGTTAAGAAAACAACCCGTAACCTTTCCTCCAACCTTTTTTTTGGCTCCTGAGGCCATCTCTACGAAGCTAAACTCGTCCTGTTCAACTGCCTTTACCTTAATCCTTTTTAGCGCTGCACCAGAAATGAAACTCTCAGTAGCACCGAGATATATCAAAATACTAAGGGTCTGGTTAGAGATGGTACCTATCGTCTCGACCACAGTTGACTAATGGTCTTCCTGGTAGTTATTCACCACCACATGAATTCGATGGGCCTTGCCCATATCTCCCACGGTAGTGGATTCTGAAGATCCAGACGCTCTAGTCCTCTCTACCGGGCAGTCATGCTGGTACTGTGTCTCCCCACACATCCAACACCCCTTCTTCGGCCCAGTAGTCCTGGTACACAAAGTAGAAGATGACAGCCCTCCAGCCTAGAATCATGGTTTGTTCTGCTGAACAGGCCTAAACTGTTGCTATTGCGGTTGACACTGTTGTTGATGTTGTGGTCCCCAATAAGGTGTCTATTGTTGAGGCATCAGTCGTCGAGGTGTAGTGAAATTTGATCCCCTATGGAAGCCAGAATATCCCGACATATGTCTAGCTGGTGTCTGATGCTGCTGTGCTCTGGATGACACCTTCCCTACTGGTCTCGCTAGAGTCCTGGTCTGACCCCTATTGATAAGCTCCTCCTATGCTATGAGGGCCTTCTAGACAACATCATGCAAGGTTTGAGGCATCAAAATCCTGACCTTTGCACATATGTTGCCATTAAGGACGAACACGAATCTGTTGACCTTAAGTTTTTTAGTGTTAAGGTGCAGAGCATACCAAGGAAACTCCATAAAATAGACCTCGTACTTGGGCGCCATATGACTGCCCTGTCGTAAGGTGTTGAACTCATTGACTGACGCTCAATGAATTCCTTTGAAACGTACCTCCCTTGGAACCGTTCCTCGAACAGTTCCTATGACATGTCTTTGACGACCATGTTCAGTTACGGTAGGAGCATCTTCCACCATAGAAGAGCGCTCCCCTTCAGTTGAAAGAATTCCATGAAGACCTTCATGTTGGAGGTATAATTGTGAAGTGTGAAGCACATCTCCATGTTCTCTAACCATGGCTCGGCGACTGCACCGTCTGGGGCACCAAAGAACTCGGGAAATTTGACCTTCTCGAGTTTACAGTGAATGCTGCCAGTACCGACTAGAGCATGTGGTGGAACCTAAATGAGTGTCAGCGCCCTGGCCTCATCTCTGTCCAAACGACTGATCAGTGCCTCATACATGTGATTAAAATATCTCATCATTCTGACCACATCACCAATTGATATCTGCTCCTATCTGATAACCTGCTCATCTCCCCGGGGGTTAGATCCCTTAGGTATGAATGCTACTAGAGGCATCACACCTCCTCCCCTAGCACCCCATCATCTTCCTTCGTGGCGTCCTCTAACCATGATTACCTGCACGAATACAAGTCAACTCAATTAGTAACATTATAATCAAATGATATCAACGAAAGATGTAGCGATCCCAAGTCACGGGTTGAACCTTGCTCGGATACCACATGTAACATCCCTTCTTCTTTTGTTACGACATTAAGCCTCACATAACAAGTGAAAAATTTATTTATTTATTTATTTATTTTGTGTGTGTGTGTAGAAAGGTAATAATGACATTATACTCAACATCACAACACGACGACGAACACAATGCATTCAATGCACATAAAAACATCAAGCACCTAGAAGCAACGTACGACATTCGACCGACGAAGAATAAGAATGACTACTCGCCATTCCTACCCTACAATGGTTAGGACCTCCAGGACACATAAGAAATGCTCAAGCCTAGGTTCCCATAAATTTTGACCATTTACGGTCTCAGGGCTGGCGAATGTTCTGAGGAACAAGGAGGTGTCTACATCCCACCTGACACAAGAAGACCAAGTCTACTAAGCTAAAGACAATCATCCTAACATCCGAACGCACCCGAAATTAATTACAGAAGTAACTAGAACCCTTACAGTGAACAACCAATCACATGGAACATTTACAACACCACGTACAAACATTAATTAATATTAAACAACAACCCCCTCAATGTGAAGCGTAAGCTAAAAATGACTTCGTCAACAACCCAACCATTAATCAAGGCTAAAAGGTCATTATCTATGACTTAAATTGGCGTTAATTACAGATCAATTAACTAGTCTAAATTCCATTAGTCAACGAGTTACCAACCAAACTTTAAAAATAAAGTAAATTTAAATAATTGCAAAATCCCAATTACTAATATCATATTATCTTATTATACTTATCTTAAAAAGACATTACATTTTATATATTATCCAATAACAATAATTTTTTATTAAATCAAACCTATATTAAATTATAGCTATGGAAATTTATATTATTAAAAGATAAAGGCAAGTGTTGTTTGAACCAATCTATTCATAACAAGAAATATAAAGCCACCACATTCTTTTTGTCAACATATGACAAATTCAATTCCACAACTTATTGGTGCGGGAATATTGTTAGCATCCAAACCATTATACCATGTAATATCATCTAAATCAACAAACAAGAAAACTAAATGCTAAGTCGTAAATCTTGATTTGAACAAAAACCTAAATCTTGATTTTAAGAATTTAAAATAAACAACAATAATAATTACTAACAAAAATTTACCTTTAGGTGCTTCATGACAATTGGGCAACTATTAGTGCATGCCAGAAGATCCGAATGACATAGTAGAGAAGATTTGGTCAATGGAGGGCATAAAGACAATTACACAACTTTATGGGTTATAAATTAATAACTTACACTAAGAAGTTAATTTTGAAATAATATCTAATAAATTGTTTAACTATCACTATATGCCACATTATCCCAACAACATTGTAGAGAAACTTTTATAAATGAAAAGTTTGTAACATCAGTTTTAGGAACCAAAAGTTTGTGATGTGAATACCTCTGTAAGACTTTGATATTTGCAGTGATATAATTCAGAAGTTTCAACGGAATGAATTCAGAAGTTTCAACTAACGCTGCATCGAATCTTGGGTAACCATTAAGTATCGTTATCTAGAAAAGTAGTAATAGTGTATAACAGACAATTCAACCAGAACTAGGAGAATTTTTATTGGCATACTCTATTCATATTATTGAGNCCTTTTTAGCGCTGCACCAGAAATGAAACTCTCAGTAGCACCGAGATATATCAAAATACTAAGGGTCTGGTTAGAGATGGTACCTATCGTCTCGACCACAGTTGACTAATGGTCTGCCTGGTAGTTATTCAGCACCACATGAATCTGATGGGCCTTGCCCATATCTCCCACGGTAGTGGGTTCTGTAGATCCAGACGCTCTAGTCCTCTCTACCGGGCAGTCATGCTGGTACTGTGCCTCCCCACACATCCAACATCCCTTCTTCGGCCCAGTAGTCCTGGTACACAAAGTAGAAGATGACAGCCCTCCAGCCTAGAATCCTGGTTTGTTCTGCTGAATAGGCCTAAACTGTTGCTATTGCGGTTGACACTGTTGTTGATGTTGTGGTCCCCGATAAGGTGTCTATTGTTGAGGCGTCGGTCGTCAAGGTGTAGTGAAATTTGATCCCCTATGGAAGCCAGAATATCCCAACATATGTCTAGCTGGTGTCTGATGCTGCTGTGCTCTGGATGACACCTGCCCTACTGGTCTCGCTAGAGTCCTGGTATGACCCCTATTGATAAGCTCCTCCTCTGCTATGAGGGCCTTCTAGACAACATCATGCAAGGTTTGAGGCATCAAAATCCTGACCTTTGCACATATGCTGCCATTAAGGACGAACACGAATCTGTTGACCTTAAGTTTCTCAGTGTTAAGGTGCAGAGCATACCAGAGCAGCTCCATAAAATAGACCTCGTACTTGGGCACCGTATGACTTCCCTGTCGTAAGGTGTTGAACTCATTGACTGACGCTCAATGAATTCCTTTGAAACGTATCTCCCTTGGAACCATTCCTCGAACAGTTCCTATGACATGTCTTCGACGACCATGTTCAGTTGTGGTAGGAGCGTCTTCCACCATAGAAGAGCGCTCCCCTTCAGTTGAAAGAATTCCATGCGGACCTTCATGTTGGAGGTATAATTTTGAAGTGTGAAGTACATCTCCATGTTCTCTAACCATGGCTCGGAGACTGCACCGTTCGGGGCACCAAAGAACTCAGGAAATTTGACCTTCTCGATTTTACAGTGAATGCTGCCAGTACCGACCAGAGCATGTAGTGGAACCTCAATGAGTGTCAGCGCCCTGGCCTCATCTCTGTCCAAACGACTGATCAGTGCCTCATACATGTGATGAAAATATCTCATCATTCTGACCACATCACCAATTGCTATCTGCTCCTATCTGATAACCTGCTCGTCTCCCTGGGGGTTAGATCCCTTAGCTATGAATGCTACTAGAGGCATCGCGCCTCCTCCCCTAGCACCCGGTCATCTTCCTTCGTGGCGTCCTCTAACCATGATTACCTGCACGAATACAAGTCAACTCAATTAGTAACATTATAATCAAATGATATCAACGAAAGATGTAGCGATCCCAAGTCACGGGTTGAACCTTGCTCGGATACCACATGTAACATCCCTTCTTCTTTTGTTACGACATTAAGCCTCACATAACAAGTGAAAAATTTATTTATTTATTTATTTATTTTGTGTGTGTGTGTAGAAAGGTAATAATGACATTATACTCAACATCACAACACGACGACGAACACAATGCATTCAATGCACATAAAAACATCAAGCACCTAGAAGCAACGTACGACATTCGACCGACGAAGAATAAGAATGACTACTCGCCATTCCTACCCTACAATGGTTAGGACCTCCAGGACACATAAGAAATGCTCAAGCCTAGGTTCCCATAAATTTTGACCATTTACGGTCTCAGGGCTGGCGAATGTTCTGAGGAACAAGGAGGTGTCTACATCCCACCTGACACAAGAAGACCAAGTCTACTAAGCTAAAGACAATCATCCTAACATCCGAACGCACCCGAAATTAATTACAGAAGTAACTAGAACCCTTACAGTGAACAACCAATCACATGGAACATTTACAACACCACGTACAAACATTAATTAATATTAAACAACAACCCCCTCAATGTGAAGCGTAAGCTAAAAATGACTTCGTCAACAACCCAACCATTAATCAAGGCTAAAAGGTCATTATCTATGACTTAAATTGGCGTTAATTACAGATCAATTAACTAGTCTAAATTCCATTAGTCAACGAGTTACCAACCAAACTTTAAAAATAAAGTAAATTTAAATAATTGCAAAATCCCAATTACTAATATCATATTATCTTATTATACTTATCTTAAAAAGACATTACATTTTATATATTATCCAATAACAATAATTTTTTATTAAATCAAACCTATATTAAATTATAGCTATGGAAATTTATATTATTAAAAGATAAAGGCAAGTGTTGTTTGAACCAATCTATTCATAACAAGAAATATAAAGCCACCACATTCTTTTTGTCAACATATGACAAATTCAATTCCACAACTTATTGGTGCGGGAATATTGTTAGCATCCAAACCATTATACCATGTAATATCATCTAAATCAACAAACAAGAAAACTAAATGCTAAGTCGTAAATCTTGATTTGAACAAAAACCTAAATCTTGATTTTAAGAATTTAAAATAAACAACAATAATAATTACTAACAAAAATTTACCTTTAGGTGCTTCATGACAATTGGGCAACTATTAGTGCATGCCAGAAGATCCGAATGACATAGTAGAGAAGATTTGGTCAATGGAGGGCATAAAGACAATTACACAACTTTATGGGTTATAAATTAATAACTTACACTAAGAAGTTAATTTTGAAATAATATCTAATAAATTGTTTAACTATCACTATATGCCACATTATCCCAACAACATTGTAGAGAAACTTTTATAAATGAAAAGTTTGTAACATCAGTTTTAGGAACCAAAAGTTTGTGATGTGAATACCTCTGTAAGACTTTGATATTTGCAGTGATATAATTCAGAAGTTTCAACGGAATGAATTCAGAAGTTTCAACTAACGCTGCATCGAATCTTGGGTAACCATTAAGTATCGTTATCTAGAAAAGTAGTAATAGTGTATAACAGACAATTCAACCAGAACTAGGAGAATTTTTATTGGCATACTCTATTCATATTATTGAG
>JZKD02S1151223.1:0-12817 GCA_000966675.3 Picea glauca
GTTCATATTCTCGAATTAGATCAAGGAGCAGAGGGGAATGGTCTCTCAAGACATTCACAAGAAGGTTGGCAGCACTGTTAGAGGTCACCAACCTTCTTCAAATTTGTAACTTTCTCATTCCGGCTGGCCAAAGTGCCGATTAATGCAACATAACCGTTTTCGTCAAAAAAAAAAAAAAAATTAATAATGTTAAATATGTTTATATTGAATGGAGTAAGAACTAATAATGTTAAATATGTTAATAAAGTTACAACTTAACATAATTAACAACAAAATAAACAATGATGTAGAAAAAAGTAAAACACTTCATAATTGAACAAAAAACCAGCACTATATAATGTTAAATATGTTAATAAGATTACAACTTAACATAATTAACAACGAAATAAACAATGATGCAGAAAGAAGTGAAACACTTCATAAATGAACGAAGAACCAAGCACTATACATCATGGGAAGAATTTCATTTTTTATTTATTAGATTTAATTTTTAAAAATTACAACACTAAACAATGGAATCTATATCTATTAAAAAGATTTAAAAATAGTGTATTAAAAGGTTGAAAAAGGATGATAAACTCAATTGATTCTTAATAAATAAAGGTATATTAATCTAAAAAGATTTAGAAAATGTATTTTTATGAGATTATTAAGAAGACATATAAATTGATGTTATTTATTAATTTCTTTATACCACAAAATTATGTTACAAATTAAAAATTAAATCAATCATTGAAATATAGGTTATTTAAATCAATCATTAAAATTGATAATTCAAATAAAGTAATGTTATAAAATTTTTATGGATAAACTTTGTATGAGGTTTTGAAATGCTCAACATTTTTAGTGGACATTTCACTCATCATCAGGGACAAATGAAGCTAATATGTTGAAACAAGAGTGCTCTGATTTGTATTTAAATGGGGAAGATTGGTAAGTGTATATAAGAAAGTTGAAGCTCGGAAACTAGTTGACTATGTACAAGAAATCAATCTTCAGGACCAGATCGTCACTGAATTTGAAGGAATCAAACAAGTTGCTCATAACCACTTCAAATAAATATATACAGACGAGTCTCATCTCCATAATGAAAACCGTCAACATATTTGAAATTTGGTTCCCTCTAAAATTTAATCGAATTCCAACCAGCTCCTCGTTGCTTCGGTCACCAGAAGAGAAATTAAATATGTTTTAAATGAAAAGGAACCTGACAAAGCTCCCAGTCCCGATGGTTTCACAGTCGGATTTCTCATAGCATTTTGGCAAACAGTTAAAAAAGATCTTCATAGAATGGTTCTGAAATCGCAGACTTGCAATAAGATCGGGGGGAATACCAACTCATCCTTCTTGGCCCTCATTCCTAAAGCGAAAGGTGCCACCTCCTTTGACCGATTCCGACCAATTTTTCTCTGCAATATTGGTTACAAAATCATTACAAAAGTTATAGCCAACCGAATCAAAGGAATCCTACCAACAATCATTCCAGAAAATCAAGGTGGCTTCATCAAAGGGAGAAACATCCTCGATAACATTATTTTGGTTCAAGAATCCATCCACACCAGTATTCTTCGGTGTGAAAAAATTATGATTGTTAAATTAGATTNGTTTATATTGAATGGAGTAAGAACTAATAATGTTAAATATGTTAATAAAGTTACAACTTAACATAATTAACAACAAAATAAACAATGATGTAGAAAAAAGTAAAACACTTCATAATTGAACAAAAAACCAGCACTATATAATGTTAAATATGTTAATAAGATTACAACTTAACATAATTAACAACGAAATAAACAATGATGCAGAAAGAAGTGAAACACTTCATAAATGAACGAAGAACCAAGCACTATACATCATGGGAAGAATTTCATTTTTTATTTATTAGATTTAATTTTTAAAAATTACAACACTAAACAATGGAATCTATATCTATTAAAAAGATTTAAAAATAGTGTATTAAAAGGTTGAAAAAGGATGATAAACTCAATTGATTCTTAATAAATAAAGGTATATTAATCTAAAAAGATTTAGAAAATGTATTTTTATGAGATTATTAAGAAGACATATAAATTGATGTTATTTATTAATTTCTTTATACCACAAAATTATGTTACAAATTAAAAATTAAATCAATCATTGAAATATAGGTTATTTAAATCAATCATTAAAATTGATAATTCAAATAAAGTAATGTTATACAAATTTTATGGATAAACTTTGTATGAGGTTTTGAAATGCTCAACATTTTTAGTGGACATTTCACTCATCATCAGGGACAAATGAAGCTAATATGGTGAAACAAGAGTGCTCTGATTTGTATTTAAATGGGAAAGATTGGTAAGTGTATATAAGCAAGTTGAAGCTCGGAAACTAGTTGACTATGTACAAGAAATCAATCTTCAGGACCAGATCATCACTGAATTTGAAGGAATCAAACAAGTTGCTCATAACCACTTCAAATAAATATATACAGACGAGTCTCATCTCCATAATGAAAACCGTCAACATATTTGAAAGTTGGTTCCCTCTAAAATTCAATCGAATTCCAACCAGCTCCTCACTGCTTCGGTCACCAGAAGAGAAATTAAATATGTTTTAAATGAAAAGGAACCTGACAAAGCTCCCAGTCCCGATGGTTTCACAGTCGGATTCCTCAAAGCATTTTGGCAAACAGTTAAAAAAGATCTTCATAGAATGGTTCTGAAATCGCAGACTTGCAATAAGATCGGAGGGAATACCAACTTATCCTTCTTGGCCCTCATTCCTAAAGCGAAAGGTGCCACCTCCTTTGACCGATTTCGACCAATTTTGCTCTGCAATATTGGTTACAAAATCATTACAAAAGTTATAGCCAACCGAATCAAAGGAATCCTAACAACAATCATTCTAGAAAATCAAGGTGGCTTCATCAAAGGGAGAAAGATCCTCGATAACATTATTTTGGTTCAAGAATCCATCCACACCAGTATTCTTCGGTGTGAAAAAATTATGATTGTTAAATTAGATTTGGCTAACGATTTTGATAGAGTTCAACATGATTTCCTTTTTCAGGTAATGCTTTGATTTGGCTTCGCCCTGAATTTATCAATTGGGTGAAAGCTTATAGTGGATTCCCTTGGATAGCTCCGTTGGTCAATGGATGTGTTGCAGATTTCTTCCAAGCCTCTAGGGGGATTAGACAAGGCTATCCTCTTTCGCCTCTTCTATATGTTATCCAGGCCTTGATGCTCATCTTTCAGCTGGAGCATTGTCGTCTTCATCAAGCTTTTTTGGGTCTTAGAATGACAAGAGGATCCAAAGAAATAAATCATGCCCAGTTTGTCGACAATACGCTTCTCTTGGAAGGAGCTAGCATTCTTATAGCCAGAAAATTCAAATAGGAGTTAGAACTTTACAAGGAGGCATCAGGAAGCAAAATCAATTATAGAAAAAGCTGAATTTTTGGATGGAATTGCTCCCCAAGGGAAATGGTGGAAATCTCAAGAATTTTGGAAATTGAAGGAAGAACTCAGTGGGACTCTTTTAAATATTTAGGGATATCCATTTTCAAATACAACCCAAAATAAAATCATTGGCTTCCTCTGATTGATAAATTGAAGACTCGAATTAACTCATGGGGTGCTTCTTGGCTAAATCTAGCTGGGAAACCAGTTCTCTCCAGTGTTCCTATCTACCAAAGCTCCATTTTACTTGCACCAGTTGGATTCATCTCCAATATCGAGACTCTTCTTAGACGTTTTCTATGGAAAGGTGGGAAAAACAATGAAAACAAGCTTCCACTGGTCAGCTCGGGGAAATTTACTAAGCCACTTTTAGAAGGGGGACTCCGGATACGAGATCTTAGGACTCAAAATCTGGCTCTTGGTGCTAAACTTCTTTGGAATTTGGTCACATGAAAATTAACTTGGAGTAAACAAGTTCTTTGGAAAAAGTACTTCTCAGGGGCAAGGAAAAAATGTCTTGATATAAATCCAAAAGCTTCAAAAGGATCTCCAATTTTCACAATATGCCAAAAAGCTCCCTCCTTCTTCAAGCTTGATCTAACTTGGATTATTGGGAATGGGAAAAACATTCTCATTTGGGAGGATTCTATCCTTTAGGATCCGCCTCTGGACACCTTTATGGGCACCTCCAATCTTAAATAGTGGCTTCACTCCCAAAGTTTAACCTTGATATGGTATATCTCAATCTGGAATAACAATGAAATTAGAACCTGGAAAAAGGGGAGTATATTGAATTGTCCAAGCCAATTACACAATGAAGAACTCCTTTTTCTCTCATTGCTTCAAGATAAATCCCCTATCGCAACTCATATGAAGGACTCTCGAGGCTGGAGTGCTCACTCTGTAAATTACACTGCGACTCAGGGTTATAAACAGTTAAAAGCAATTCCTAATGTTCCTCCCAACCCTGCTCTCTGGAAAGGTATATGGAAAGCCAAAACTCTTCCAAAAGTAGACATTTTTATTTGGACTCTAGCCCACAATAGTATTCTTATGGGAGATAACCTAAAAATAAAAGGTTGGGAAGGTCCTACACAATGTCCTCTCTGTTATTTACAGGAAGATTCCGCAAATCACCTTCTGCTAAGTTGTCCCTTTGCAAAAGAGGCCTGGAATNTTAATTTCTTTATACCACAAAATTATGTTACAAATTAAAAATTAAATCAATCATTGAAATATAGGTTATTTAAATCAATCATTAAAATTGATAATTCAAATAAAGTAATGTTATACAAATTTTATGGATAAACTTTGTATGAGGTTTTGAAATGCTCAACATTTTTAGTGGACATTTCACTCATCATCAGGGACAAATGAAGCTAATATGGTGAAACAAGAGTGCTCTGATTTGTATTTAAATGGGAAAGATTGGTAAGTGTATATAAGCAAGTTGAAGCTCGGAAACTAGTTGACTATGTACAAGAAATCAATCTTCAGGACCAGATCATCACTGAATTTGAAGGAATCAAACAAGTTGCTCATAACCACTTCAAATAAATATATACAGACGAGTCTCATCTCCATAATGAAAACCGTCAACATATTTGAAAGTTGGTTCCCTCTAAAATTCAATCGAATTCCAACCAGCTCCTCACTGCTTCGGTCACCAGAAGAGAAATTAAATATGTTTTAAATGAAAAGGAACCTGACAAAGCTCCCAGTCCCGATGGTTTCACAGTCGGATTCCTCAAAGCATTTTGGCAAACAGTTAAAAAAGATCTTCATAGAATGGTTCTGAAATCGCAGACTTGCAATAAGATCGGAGGGAATACCAACTTATCCTTCTTGGCCCTCATTCCTAAAGCGAAAGGTGCCACCTCCTTTGACCGATTTCGACCAATTTTGCTCTGCAATATTGGTTACAAAATCATTACAAAAGTTATAGCCAACCGAATCAAAGGAATCCTAACAACAATCATTCTAGAAAATCAAGGTGGCTTCATCAAAGGGAGAAAGATCCTCGATAACATTATTTTGGTTCAAGAATCCATCCACACCAGTATTCTTCGGTGTGAAAAAATTATGATTGTTAAATTAGATTTGGCTAACGATTTTGATAGAGTTCAACATGATTTCCTTTTTCAGGTAATGCTTTGATTTGGCTTCGCCCTGAATTTATCAATTGGGTGAAAGCTTATAGTGGATTCCCTTGGATAGCTCCGTTGGTCAATGGATGTGTTGCAGATTTCTTCCAAGCCTCTAGGGGGATTAGACAAGGCTATCCTCTTTCGCCTCTTCTATATGTTATCCAGGCCTTGATGCTCATCTTTCAGCTGGAGCATTGTCGTCTTCATCAAGCTTTTTTGGGTCTTAGAATGACAAGAGGATCCAAAGAAATAAATCATGCCCAGTTTGTCGACAATACGCTTCTCTTGGAAGGAGCTAGCATTCTTATAGCCAG
The DNA here is from genome assembly GCA_000966675.3 of Picea glauca. NCBI lineage: Eukaryota > Viridiplantae > Streptophyta > Pinopsida > Pinales > Pinaceae > Picea > Picea glauca. Next base: position 5,908 of record JZKD02S1151223.1, read on the forward strand.
AAAATTCAAATAGGAGTTAGAACTTTACAAGGAGGCATCAGGAAGCAAAATCAATTATAGAAAAAGCTGAATTTTTGGATGGAATTGCTCCCCAAGGGAAATGGTGGAAATCTCAAGAATTTTGGAAATTGAAGGAAGAACTCAGTGGGACTCTTTTAAATATTTAGGGATATCCATTTTCAAATACAACCCAAAATAAACTCATTGGCTTCCTCTGATTGATAAATTGAAGACTCGGATTAACTCATGGGGTGCTTCTTGGCTAAATCTAGCTGGGAAACCGGTTCTCTCCAGTGTTCCTATCTACCAAAGCTCCATTTTACTTGCACCGGTTGGATTCATCTCCAAGATCGAGACTCTTCTTAGACGTTTTCTATGGAAAGGTGGGAAAAACAATGAAAACAAGCTTCCACTGGTCAGCTCGGGGAAATTTACTAAGCCACTTTTAGAAGGGGGACTCCAGATACGAGATCTTAGGACTCAAAATCTGGCTCTTGGTGCTAAACTTCTTTGGAATTTGGTCACATGAAAATTAACTTGGAGTAAACAAGTTCTTTGGAAAAAGCACTTCTCAGGTGCAAGGAAAAAATGTCTTGATACAAATCCAAAAGCTTCAAAAGGATCTCCAATTTTCACAATATGCCAAAAAGCTCCCTCCTTCTTCAAGCTTGATCTAACTTGGATTACTGGGAATGGGAAAAACATTCTCATTTGGGAGGATTCTATCCTTTAGGATCCGCCTCTAGACACCTTTATGGGCACCTCCAATCTTAAATAGTGGCTTCACTCCCAAAGTTTAACCTTGATATGGTATATCTCAATCTGGAATAACAATGAAATTAGAACCTGGAAAAAGGGGAGTATATTGAATTGTCCAAGCCAATTACACAATGAAGAACTCCTTTTTCTCTCATTGCTTCAAGATAAATCCCCTATCGCAACTCATATGAAGGACTCTCGAGGCTGGAGTGCTCACTCTGTAAATTACACTGCGACTCAGGGTTATAAACAGTTAAAAGCAATTCCTAATGTTCCTCCCAACCCTGCTCTCTGGAAAGGTATATGGAAAGCCAAAACTCTTCCAAAAGTAGACATTTTTATTTGGACTCTAGCCCACAATAGTATTCTTATGGGAGATAACCTAAAAATAAAAGGTTGGGAAGGTCCTACACAATGTCCTCTCTGTTATTTACAGGAAGATTCCGCAAATCACCTTCTGCTAAGTTGTCCCTTTGCAAAAGAGGCCTGGAATCTAGCTCTCTTTCCTTGGTCGAATCAAGTAACTCTCCCAGATGAAATTCCAATCCTCCTTGGAAACTAGGATAAAATTTGCCCCTTTACCCTCCACAAGAAAGACGGGCTTAAAATCTGTTGGTTGACTCTTCCGAAACTTTTTTTCTGGAAGCTTTGGTTAAAGCGAAACGTCTGCCTCTTCAGAGAAAAAATCTCCACTCCTGCTCAGGTGGTAGTCAGAGCTAAGGCTCTGCTGGGAGAATGTCTTCACTCTCTTCCTCTTCCCGAGAATAAATCTTCGCTCCCTCCTAATGAAGAAGACTGGATGTTGAGTCTAATCCCAAAGGCCTCTAGATCTGTTTCTACTAGCTCATCTTAGTTGGATCAATGGGAAATCCGTATGGACCCACCTACCTTTTCAATATGGAGGAAGACACTTCATCAACACACTTTGTTTTTTTATGGAGCTTCTAAAGGGAATCCAGGGGCAGCAGGAAGGGGAGGGGTTCTTCTAAGCCCCGATGAAACCATTGAATTTACTCTCTCTTGGGGAATTGGAGACGATACTAACAATATCGATGAAGCTCTTCCATTATGGCAAGGAATCTATAAAGTTTTGGCTATGGAAGTTAAAGAGGCTATAGTTTTTGGAGATTCTCAGGTGATCATTTAGGCATTAAACATCCATGCCCTCCCCCATAAAATGAGGCTTCGACACCTACTTCGGAAAATCATGAATTTACTCCCTGCTTTTCACAAAATCAAATTCTTTCAGATTCTTCGGGAATTGAATGGAGAAGTAGGTAAAGTAGTCAATGTCGCTACCCATTTGAGAAAAGGGACATTGTGTATCAATGGAAATTCCCATAGTTTCAATATCCCCTAGCACCTTGGATTTATTAGGAAGGTGCTCTTCATAGAAGTCGAGGGACTCTACGTGGATGGCTAAAACACAAGGCAAGGACGATGTGGAAGGTGTTAGCATGCGAGGGGTTTTAAAAGACCATGTGAATGGAGTGGGAGGAAGTACCTCAACTCATTTGTGCTCAGGCTCAAGGCGGGTCTCGGTGGTGGCTGATATCCTTTTGTCCTTTCACACTGTCTTTCTTGTTTTTCGTAGTTAGAAGACCGGTGGGATGGTGCATGCGAAGGTTAATGCTTTTAATCCGGATGGGTTCTTTGGACTCTGTGTTAGTAGGTGGGATTGTTATTTTGGAGTTGGCCCTTCGGTTCCCCATAATCTTTAAACTGTATTCTGGTGTCCACTGCTGGAAATCCCAAATCCGTTGAAAGGCTCTGTCAATACTGCAGGGTATCTCTTGATTTCTATGAGCTTCATGGATCCAAGCTCTGGATCTTAAGCGGGTGGTCAAGACCGTGNGACACCTTTATGGGCACCTCCAATCTTAAATAGTGGCTTCACTCCCAAAGTTTAACCTTGATATGGTATATCTCAATCTGGAATAACAATGAAATTAGAACCTGGAAAAAGGGGAGTATATTGAATTGTCCAAGCCAATTACACAATGAAGAACTCCTTTTTCTCTCATTGCTTCAAGATAAATCCCCTATCGCAACTCATATGAAGGACTCTCGAGGCTGGAGTGCTCACTCTGTAAATTACACTGCGACTCAGGGTTATAAACAGTTAAAAGCAATTCCTAATGTTCCTCCCAACCCTGCTCTCTGGAAAGGTATATGGAAAGCCAAAACTCTTCCAAAAGTAGACATTTTTATTTGGACTCTAGCCCACAATAGTATTCTTATGGGAGATAACCTAAAAATAAAAGGTTGGGAAGGTCCTACACAATGTCCTCTCTGTTATTTACAGGAAGATTCCGCAAATCACCTTCTGCTAAGTTGTCCCTTTGCAAAAGAGGCCTGGAATATAGCTCTCTTTCCTTGGTTGAATCAAGTAACTCTCCCAGATGAAATTCCAATCCTCCTTGGAAACTAGGATAAAATGTGCCCCTTTACCCTCCACAAGAAAGACGGGCTTAAAATCTGTTGGTTGACTCTTCCAAAACTTTTTTTCTAGAAGCTTTGGTTAGAGAGAAACGTCTGCCTCTTCAGAGAAAAAATCTCCACTCCTGCTCAGGTGGTAGTCAGAGCTAAGAATCTGCTGGGAGAATGTCTTCACTCTCTTCCTCTTCCCGAGAATAAATCTTCGCTCCCTCCTAATGAAGAAGACTGGATGTTGAGTCTAATCCCAAAGGCCTCTAGATCTATTTCTACTAGCTCATCTCAGTTGGATCAATGGGAAATCCATATGGACCCACCTAGCTTTTCAATATGGAGGAAGACACTTCATCAACACACTTTGTTTTTTTATGGAGCTTCTAAAGGGAATCCAGGGGCAGCAGGAAGGGGAGGGGTTCTTCTAAGCCTCGATGTCTCTCTTGGGGAATTGGAGACGATACTAAGAATATCGATGAAGCTCTTCCATTATCGCAAGGAATCTATAAAGTTTTGGCTATGGAAGTTAAAGAGGTTATAGTTTTTGGATATTCTCGGGTGATCATTTAGGCATTAAACATCCATGCCCTCCCCCATGCTTCGACACCTACTTCGAAAAATCATGAATTTACTCCCTGCTTTTCACAAAATCAAATTCTTTCAGATTCTTTGGGAATTGAATGGAGAAGTAGGTAAAGTAGTCAATGTCGCTACCCATTTGAGAAAAGGGACATTGTGTATCAATGGAAATTCCCAAAGTTTCAATATCCCCTAGCACCTTGGATTTATTAGGAAGGTGCTCTCCATAGAAGTCGAGGGACTCTACGTGGATGGCTAAAACACAAGGCAAGGACGATGTGGAAGGTGGTAGCATGCGAGGGGTTTTAAAAGACCATGTGAATGGAGTGGGAGGTAGTACCTCGGCTCATTTGTGCTCAGGATCAAGGCGGGTCTCGGTGGTGGCTGATATCCTTTTGTCCTTTCACATTGTCTTTCTTGTTTTTCGTAGTTAGAAGACCGGGGGGATGGTGCATGCGAAGGTTAATGCTTTTAATCCGGATGGGTTCTTTGGACTCTGTGTTAGTAGGTGGGATTGTTATCTTGGAGTTGGCCCTCCGGTTCCCCATAATCTTTAAACTGTATTCTGGTGTCCGCTGCTGGAAATCCCAAATCCGTTGAAAGGCTCTGTCAATACTGCAGGGTATCTCTTGATTTCTATGAGCTTCATGGATCCAAGCTCTGGATCTTAAGCGGGTGGTCAAGACCGTGTTTGTCGGTTGGAGAATGAGATGAAAACACTTTGTAGAGCATTGTGGGACTAGAAGCAAAAGGTTTCAATATTGGATGAAGAAGGTGGCAGAAGACTTGAGATGGTTGACGAGGATATGTTGCAGCTCCATGAGGACTTGACCAAGAAATTAAACTAGAAGGTGCACTCTCAGCTTGTTGGCCAAACCGAGCTGGAAAAGTGAATCCTCAAACTAGAAATGTAGGTTGGTCGGAAATCGAAATTGAAGAGACACTAGCTACTTCTACTCGGCCTCAAGGTGCCCCTAGCAAATGAGGCTTCTGAAAATGTATTGGTTTTCTGTTTTTTGTAGTTGTGCTTCTACGATTCACAATATTTCTCTGTAGATGTTGATGTCTCTGTTGGACAAATTGTCTCTACCCAAATTTTGATCATGGATCTAGCTTTGTTGATCTGGTTGATAGGACTAGAGATAGAAGTCTTATGTGTCATTTTGAATATGTTTGTATGGACAAGGAAATAAATCCTTGATGTATCTATGCCAGTGGTTACTGTTATCACCGATTTCTAGGGATAACTAGGAGATCATGTCTCGCGGCCCACAAGTCCTAGACATGGAGTACCAAGAGCAGGATTGACCTGAGCATGGCACTGGAGGGCCCATCCTTTTCTTCTTTCATCAGATTCATCTTGTCAGCAGCAGCAACATCCATCACCATTGGCTTGGTCTTATATCGGAAAAGACTCTTGCTCCATGAGGTAATTGGTCCAGGTATCATGGTATGTGTCACTTTTGATCATTATAACCTTTGGATATATGCATCTGACTCCTTTTATCTCTAACAACTACTTGGATCTTACATTAACCCACTTGACCATGATTGGGGGGATTGACAGGGTGTCCTAGAAAGCCTGTACCCATGGGTTCTGGTTTGCCACCGGGGGGATTTCTGAAGAGCCATCGTCTGCTCCCATCATACCACCACTTTTCAATCTTATCTCCCGCTCATCTGTCCCGTTCCCCTTGTCTGGGCATTAGGATGATCTATTTGTGGGGTTGCACCTTATCTCATGGGAAGAAGGGGCTAAAGGCCCGAAAGGTAAAAGCAGTTGGTAAAAGATAAAAGCCTAGAAATAAAACCTCGAGATGCTTCGCCCAGGGATCCCCGAGAAGGCAATAAAAGGCCTCTCAGCAAGCAACAAGAGGGACTCGAAAAAATAACAAACAAGACCTAGTCAAGAGGAAGGGGCGTCTCATCACGAGCCAGCCTATTATGTTCATGGGTACCTAACAACATGACATTGCCACCATCTGGTTACCACGCTAGGGCAGTGACCTTTGGTTGCATGGCCAAGGGAAAGGGGATCTCATCATGATCCAGCCTTATCATCTCTGTGAAAGTACTTGTGGGTAACACTGTCAGCTCTGGTCACCACGCCAAGGTAGTGTCCTCTAGTTAGCCCTTGAATAAAAAGAAAAAGAAGAAGAAAAAGCAAATAAAGAAAAGAATAACGGCAATAAAGGGCTTGGAAAAAATTGCATCAATGATGGGTACAACTCGCCTTCTACAAAGGCACCCACAGGTAATATCATGCATCCCTGGCTCTCACTCTACCCGTATGTCTGGACATCCCTTAGCCACATTGCCTCATTTACATGGCTTGGATGAAATCCCTTGGAAACTTTCATTTCCTTATGGATACTAACCCAATAGGGTGTCTTATCCTTTTTCTCAACCTTGTATTGTAGGTTTTTGTAATGTCTTTGAGCTATTGAATGATATATCAGGGTTTTTATGCATATGTTTGATGATATTAATGATGAAATGTGATTAACATTGCTATGATCCCTGTGACTAATGAGCCCATGGAGGGCATAGTTTTTGATGTGCAGGACCATGCTCGATGGACAGGTACCATTTGGACTGGTACACATGGGGAGATGATTAGTTCGGACCTCCATAGGGCTGAAGAGCCCATCAGATGGTTGTTGAGACCCTGTCAGAGGGGCAGAGACAGGACATTGTTTGACCAAGGTTTTGCATCGGAGAAGAAGAGGATGTTTCACCAGAGGCACTTTGGCAGAGCCCGGCCTAGGGGGAATGACCCCTTTTCAGTGAAACATTGGCCTTGGAAGGCTCAGAGCATCCCCATCCTTACCATGACGTCATCCAGCTTCATGGTCATTCTTGGAGGCAGACTGGGCAGCAATGGCACGTGTGGCATGTTGGAGAGGCCCCTAGGGGGTCAACGTTTTGCTCTTGGATGCCTCATCTGCCCTAAAAGGGGCTAGCGCCTCCATTGAAGGGGATTTTACCTTTATTACAGCTCAGTTAGGGTTTTAATTTGACATTTTAATGTAAAAACAATATGATTTTGGTTTAAAGCCTTGTCGGTTATTTTTTATGACCTAAAATTAATTAAAGGTCATTGATACAGTATATATTGAGGAGTTTTATCCTCATTTTGACA
>JZKD02S1151289.1:11562-26088 GCA_000966675.3 Picea glauca
TCTTCTTACATCCGCCTTATTCTATTTTATTGAAAGGTCTTATTAATATTGACCTTTATTACATCCGAATACATTGATCTACCTATGTGCGGGTTAGGACCTTAACATATGATGATAGTGAATAGCCTGAAAGGATGAAGTCAACTCCAAAGTTCTACTCTTCCAACCTTCAATAACAGTGGATTGTAGATTTCCATTATGCTTTAGCCATTCAATGATAACCTTGGAATCCCCCACCAATTGCAAATTTTGGATGTTCAAGTATTTTGCTAAAGTGAGAGTGACCCAAGCACCCAGAAGCTCGGCTTTAGTATTAGTTCTTCCACCATAGTTGACAAATCACCTATATTTAGTTGAATCAGGACATATTATGGCACCCCCTGCTCCACAGTTTTGACTCCCCATTGTAGTTGCTCCATAAAAAAAGCACAGGTGCAATCCTCATAAAGTGCAATCTTCCTCTGTCTGATATTCTGTACTTTTTGTGTAAGTGGAAATGTAATGGGTGATCTGAGAGTTTTAAAAACAACAACCCAAGTAGAAGGAGCTTTCTCCTCAAAGATTGCTTTGTTTCTTTCAATCCATATATTCCAGCATGTAATACCTGCTAAGATATTTGAAACTGCATTATTTTTTGTCCATGAATCAAGGCATTCTATAAGAGTATTCACTACCCAAGTATTTTTAAATTGTAGCCTATAGGAGATCCTGGACCAAATAGTTTTTGAAAAGGAGCAATGTACAAAGAGATGATCTATATCTTCAGTATTATGTTTACATAGTATGCAGAGATATGGGCCCTCCCAACCTTTTTTTATTTAAAACCTCCCAGGTAAGGATCTGGTTATCAACGACCAACCATAAAAAGATTTTTATCTTCAACTGTGACTTCCAATTCCATATGTTAACTTTCCATCCACGCCAAATTAGGAGCTATTATGTGGAAATAATGGCTGCATAAATGTTTTTAATAGTTATATTCCCAGAAGAATCACCTCCTATCCAAAGTAAAGTGTCCTTATTGTTGTCAAGTGTAATCCCGACCATTTTTAGTTCTTTTATATAATTTTCCCACTCAAAATCATGTTTCCCAGAGAATTCCAATTTTTCACTGCTCATCCATAACTTGATTGCGTAATTGGATCGCGCCCATCAATGGCTTGTGATAGCACAATAATTCTTTTTCGATTTAAACATGATAGAGTCTCTGCGCTAAGGATTGAATTGTCACCAATGCCCAGTATTCGGTCTTTGCCAATGGAGATGAGGTGTCCAAATCCGGGGCACCAAGAAAGCCAATGTGTAATCACATGAACAAAACAGGTCAGACTCGTCCAAATCCTGGAAGTTGAGCATATTTTTTGTGATGCAAGTCTGAACCAGTTTATAACACTGATACTTGAAAAGTATTTATCCATTACAACTCTATGCCAGATACCACCCTACGTTAAAACCCTCCAAAGGGTATTTGTAGTCAATGCCAAATTGAAATGTGCAAGGTTGCAAAGTCCCCAACCTCCATTTTTCTTTGGTTTGGATAAATTCTCCCATCTGCAAAGATGATATTGCTTCGATTCATTTTGACCGCTCCAAAGAAAGTGAAACATCAACGTTTTGATCTTGTCTAAGACAGGTCGAGGAATAGCTTCCATTGACATCCAATAAACGGGCGGACCCTCCAACATTGTTTTGATTAGAATGTATCTCCCTGTTTTGATTATATGAAGCGAATGTTGTCTTTATTTTTGTTTGCCCTCAATGCTGAAGTTTTTATTGGCTTCACTTTGATGTAATATCTTGGTAGAGGACAATTTTGGACCTTTGTAGTGGGCTGTCATGATGACTATATGTATCATTTTGGATCTATTAACATCAATTATGAAAAAGGATCGTATAAAGATGTAAAAAAATTTTATTATCTAATACAATTTTTGTGCTAATTTATTTTTTGGGGGAAAAAAAAATCATAAGATGCTTAATTCATTATTATCTTTGTTTGTATTTTGTATTCTTCTTATTTTGATTGTGGATTTTCTTGAAAATGATAAATGGAATTACTTTCATAAAATATATAATTAAATGTCTTTTTCAACTATGTTTCAAAAAATCTCTTAAAGATAAAATCAAATCAGATTGTATTATTGTTGAGTAAGTAGTTTTATAGAATAATATAATGAATTTATTAAATATTTTTTTTCATATATGGATTTAAAATATTGTTGAGTAAGTAGTTTTATAGAATAATATAATGAATTTATTAAATTTTTTTTCCATATATAAAATATTATAATAAATTTAAAATGATTTACAAATTAATTAAAATTTTCATATAATAAATTTAAAGTGATTTAAATATTAATTAGAAATAAACCTTGAAGTATTAAAATGAAGAAAATATTTTTTTTAATGTAAAATACTTTATTTCATAATGAATAATATATGAAATATTATAATTTTTCCATATATGAAATATTTTAATGAATTTAAAATATTGTTGAGTAAGTAATTTTATGGAATAATATAATGAATTTATTAAATATTTTTTTTTCAGATATGAAATATTATAATGAATTTAAAATGATTTACAAATTAATTAAAATTTTCACATAATAAATTTAAAGTGATTTAAATATTAATTAAAAATAAATCTTGATGTATTCAAATGAAAAGTTTTTTTTATGTAAAATAATTTATTTCATGATGAATAATTTAAAAGTAGTAGAAGTATAGTTACAAATGAAAAATTAACTTTTAAATTAAAAATGAAAATTATTTTAAATTTTAAAGTTGAAGAATAACAATTTTTTTTAATATGTTTTACTATTTTTATAGGCTTGTATTTTGTATTCTTCCGATCTTGGTTTTGGATTATGCTCATCAACTAGATTGGATTATGCTCATCAACCAGAAAAAAAATAAAATATTGTAAACTATAATTAAATATATTTTTAACTATGTATCAAAATCTACTAAAATAAAGATGGAAAGTCACATCGTATTATTATTGGGTAAGTATCATTAAAGAATAATAGAATTAATTTATTATGTAAAATTATTTGTATCATATGTGAAATATTATAATGGATTTAACGTGATTTGAAAGTCCGACCGTATTATTGTTGGGTAAATATCATTAAAGAATATTATATTTAATTTATTATGTAAAACTGTTTGTATCATATATGAAATATTATAATGGATTTAAAATGATTTAAATATTAAGTAAAATAAACCTTTATCAAGGGTATAATGTATTTAAAGTTATTTAAATATTAATTAAAAATAGACTTTCATTTCAATGAAGAGTATAATGTATTTAAAGTTATTTAAATATTAATTAAAAATAAACTTTCATTAATTAAAACGAAGATTATTTTTTTAATTATTTATTTTATTAATTTTTTTAATTATTTATTTTATTATAAAGAGTTTAAATTGAAATTATAGTTAGAAGTAAAAAATTTGAAATTAAAATTATTTTAAGATTTTTTATTTAACAATAAATAATTTTTTCCAAATATATTTTATTCATTATTATTTTTAAAGACTTTATTTTGTATTCTTCCTATCTTGATTGTGAATTATGATCATGACATATTTTGACAATTATAGATGGAGTTAGAGCCGTAAACTATAATTAAATATTTTGTTCAACTATGTTTCAAAAAATTCTAATCAAGTTGAAAATAATTTTTAAAAATATATAATGAATTTATTATGTAAAATTATTTGTTATATATAAAATATTATTATAAATTTAAAGTGATTTAAATATTATTTAAAAATAAAAAATTATACATATATTTTTAAAATAAAAATATTTTTATTTTTTATTTTTATGTAAAATAATTATTCCATTATAAAAAAGTTAAAGTCTAAATATAATTAGAAACAAAAGTTGTTTATTAAATTTTTAATAAAAATTATTTTTTATTTCTTTTATTTGAAGAGTAAGGAATTTTTTCATAATCAAGAGATATTATGTTACTAGTTTAAGTCATTGATCACAAACTCAGAAAAAGAAATCAAGGAAAACTTTAGAAAAGTTCCATATAATATGGAGGACCAACCGTCCCTCTATCCCAAATAAAATATGATAATCTTCCTTTAGGTTCTAGCACAACCTGTTTTGATAATAGATTAGCCACCTTGTTGATCTCCCTGTAGATATGATGATAGTGAATAGCCTGAAAGGATAAAGTCAACTCCAAAGTTCTACGCTTCCAACCTTCAATAACAATGGATTATAGATTTCCATTATGCTTTAGCCATTCAATGATCACCTTGGAATCCCCCATCAATTGCAAATTTTGGGTGTTCAAGTATTTTGCTAAAGTGAGAGTGACCCAAGCACCCAAAAGCTCGGATTTAGTATTAGTTCCTCCACCACAGTTGACAAACCACCTATATTCAGTTGAATCAGGACATATTATGGCACCCCCTGCTCCACAGTTTTGACCCCCCGCTGTAGCTGCTCCATAAAAAAAAGCACAGGTGCAATCCTCATAAAGTGCAATCGGCCTCTGTTTGATATTCTGTACTTTTTATTTAAGTGGGAATGTAATGGGTGATCCGAGAGTTTTAAAAACAACATCCCAAGCAGAAGGAGCTTTCTCCTCAAAGATTGCTTTGTTTCTTTCAATCCATATATTCTAGCATGTAATACCTACCAAGCTATTTGAAGCATTATTTTTTGTTCAGGAATCAAAGCATTCTATAAGAGTATTCCCAACCCAAGTATTTTTAAATTGTAGCCTATAGGAGATCTTGGACCAAACAGTTTTTGAAAAGGAGCAATGTACAAAGAGATGATCCATATCTTCAGTATTATGTTTACATAGTATGCAGAGACCTAGGCCCTCCCAACCTTTTTTATTTAAAACCTCCCAGGTAAGGATCCGGTTATTAGCGGCCAACCATAAAAAGATTTTAATCTTCAACTGTAACTTCCACTTCCATATGTTAACTTTCCATCCACGCCAAATTGGGAGCTACTGTGTGGAAATAATGGTTGCATAAATGTTTTTAAAAGTTATATTCCCAGAAGAGTCACCTCATGTCCAAAGTAAAGTGTCCTTATTATTATCAAGTGTAATAACAACCATTTTTAGTTCTTTTATATAATTTTCCCACTCAAAAGCCTGTTCCCCGGAGAATTCCAATTTTTCACTGCTCATTCATGACTCTGATTGAGTAATTGGATCGCCCCCATTAGTGGCTTGTGATAGCACAGTAATTCTTTTTCGATTTAAACAGGATAGAGTTTCTGCGCTAAGGATTGAATTGTCACCAATGCCCAGTATTTGGTCTTTGCCAATGGAGATGAGGTGTCCGGATCCTAGCCGCCAAGCAAGCCAATGTGTAATTACATGAACATGACGGGTCAGACTCGTCCAAATCTTGGAAGCCAAGCATATTTTTTGTGATGCAAGTCTTAACCAGTTTATAATAGTGATGTTTGAAAAGTATTTATCCATTACAACTCTATGCCAGATACCACCCTACGTTAAAACCCTCCAAAGGGTATTTGTAGTCACTGCCAAATTGAAATGTGCAAGGTTGTGAAGTCCCCAACTTCCATTTTCTTTGGTCTGGATAAAGTCTCCCATCTACAAAGATGATATTGCTTCGATTCATTTTGACCGCTCAAAGAAAGTGAAACATCAACTTTCTGATCTTGTTTAAGACAGGTCGAAGAATAGCTTCAATTGACATCCAATAAACGGTCTGACCCTCCAACATTGTTTTGATTAGAATGTATCTGCTTGTTTTGATTATATGAAGCGAATATTGTCATTATTTGTGTTTGCCCTCAATGCTGAGGTTTTTATTGGCTTCACTTTGATGTAATATCTTGGTAGAGGATAGTTTTGGACCTTTGTAGTGGACTGCCATGATGACTATATGTATCATTCTGGATCTATTAGCATCAACTATGAAAAAGGATCCTATGAAAATGTAAAAAAGAAATTATTATCTAATATAATTTTTGTGCAAATTTTCTTTTGGAAAAAAAGAAGAAATTTTTCATAATATGCTTTATTCATTATTGTCTTTACAGGTTTGTATTTAGTATTCTTCTTATTAGTCCTTGTCGTAGGCATAGAGGGACTATAACGATCGATAAATCGTTGACCTGGCATTAGCTTGTGCGTTGACCAGAAATATTTGCCTATTGTTTATTGTTGGAACAAGGGAAGTGAAAACATCGATTTTTATATAATAAAAAGTATCATGTTTGTCAAGATCTAATTGGACAAAGGACTGGAGGTCTTATTTCCTCCTTCGCTATTCCCAATGTAAAATATGTTTTCATTTCCAAAGTATTTGGTAGTATATGGTCATTTTTGAATCATAATTTTTGTTATGCATTCGTCGAACGTGGATTAATGCTACCATTAATTCGAATATTTGGTTTAGCATTTTATTCTAGGTAAATTTATGGAAATGTTTGATATGGTGGCATATCCAAATTTTGGCTTTGCAATACATTCTCTGGTGTTCGAACTATTGTTACAAAAAATATATGAATTTATTTGGGATACGTTAGAGACCTGCCACATTGAATTTTTTTCTTAAATGTTTACAGTGCATTTCTGAGAGACTTAAATGTTTACCTAATAGGCTTGGTAGTGTTGAATGGTTACTTAACAGGCTTGTTACAAGACATTTTCTTCTGTTTTTAAAATTTATATACTCTAAGGGCATTGTTGATTCACTGGTCCATGCTTGCTTTTTTCATGGCACTGATTTCTTATTTGCATGTTCTCGTTGTTCTTGCTTTCGTGTTCATGTTGTTGCAGTTAGCACATTTGGGTTTCTGCAGTCGTGATTGGAAGAGCCTCATCCTTGGGGGGTGGTTGCTTCTTGTTCCTTCCTTCATTGTATGTTGTTTATTGTTGCTCGATTCGACTTTGCAGGGTTCCGGTCCTGCGCCTGCACTTGGGCCTTTTGGTGCTTTTTGGTTGGGTTCTTATTTGGTGCTTTTTCTTGTTTGCCCAGGGTTTGCAATGTTGGGATGTTGCATATGCGATTGGATCTTTGGTTACATTTTTTTCACTTCGGTTTGCATAGAATACTATTTAGATAAAATAACAAACTAAAGAATTGTAGGCAATGTAAATTGCATCTGTTATGCATTGAAACAGAGTTTGTCGTCCTGAAAATATATTTCATAGTTGTCGATGCATTTTCCATGGATTCTATGTTACTATGGTTTCATAGTTATGAGAGTGCCTTTTTCTATGTGGGAGATATAGTTGTTCTCTACCTTTTAATTTCCTGTTGTAAACTACGTTTGACTCTAGTTTGTCGTGTTTCTGTGGTCATTCCAAGCGACCGTCATTCAATTGCGTACTTAGCCAGTTTTATGGACGCGGCTTCGCGAATAGGTTCTATCGAACTATGACAGGTCGTGTTCGATGTATACATTAGCTTTGCCAAATTAGTTTTCTTTAAAAGAAGGCCTCCTGGACAGAAGAGAATGCAATTTATGAAATTATAGGTTTCCTGGATAGCATAGGTTAATGATCGCGGCTTCTGGGGCTGGCGGGTTGAAAATTGGGCTTATTAAGATAAAACAACAGAGTAAAGAATTGCAGACAATGTCAATTGCATCTGTTACGCTTTGAAGCAGATTTTGTCAAGCTCAAAATATATTTCATAGTTGTCGATGTTTTTTCCATGGATTCTGTGTTACTACGATTTCATAGTTATGAAATTACCTTTTGCCGTGTGGGAGATATAGCTCTTCTCTCCCTTTTACTTTCCTATTGTAAACTGTGTTTGACTCTACTTTCTCGCGCTTCTGTGGTCATTCCAAGTGACTGCAGTTCAGTTGCATCCTATGACAGGTCGTGTGTGGTCTATACATTAGCTTTCCCAAATTAATTTTCTTTAAAACAAAGTCTCCTGGATAGAAGAGAATGCAATTTTTGAAGTTATAGGTTTATTGAACAACATAGGTTAATGATCGCCAGTTCTTGGGGTGGCAGGCTAAAAATTGGGCTTTTGTTCTTTTGTGGCCTGCAAATAGCACAGAGAGTTTTGCGATCATTTTGACTGACCGTCGTTCGGTTGCATACTTAGCCAATTTTATGGACGCGGCTTGGCGGATAGGTGGTATCGAACTATGGTGTATACATTAGCATTTCCGAATTAGTTTTCTTTAAAGGAAGGGATCTTGGACAAAAGACATTGAAATTTATCAAATTATAGGTTTCTTGGACAACATACATTAAACATAGGAAATATGTAATTTTGTAAAATAGATATATAAAGCATGCACGGAGCCCTCGTCCCATACTTAGCTAGTTTTTGCATCACGTGTTCTTGGGGAGGGCAGCTGAAAATTGAGAATCAAAGAGTTTCCCGATATACAAATCAACCATCGGACTTACGGACTATTTGAATTTGAAGGCCGTCGTGTCCAAAAAAATTAGCATTGTCTAAATAGTTTACTTTACATACGTCATTTTACATACCCTGGTGGACAAAAACACACACAAAAAAATAATAAGCATTTTTTGGATCACGGGTTCTTAGGGTGGCGGGCTCTAAATTCGGCCACTGTTGTTCCATGTCCTACAAATAACACAGATAGTTCCACGATACACAAATAGACAATCAGACTTGCGGACTATTTGAATTTCAAGGGCTCATGTGCAAAAAAAATAGCATTCTCGAATTACTTTTCTTTACATACGTTCTACATCCGGTCGTCGACAAAAACTGAAAAACAGTAGTAATCTCTGTTACATAGGGCTCCATCCCCTCTACATTCGACGCTTCCCAATACACATTAAATATTCTTTCAAAAGCCAGAATCGACCAGACAGGTTCAAAAAGATGGGCTTTAATAACTGGAAAGCTCGAGGACTTTTCCCATTAAAATAAATAGACAGGATAAAATTCAACCCTTTCTTGTTTTTTATTTTGAACAGGCAGGGAAAGCTGAAGACTCAAATGCAACGTAGTTCTGGGATTATTAGATACTCAATTTGCATTCTCGCTATGGCTTATGCCAATGAGTTGTCCATCATATATGACCTTCCTTCTAGGTTGTCAGATGTTTTTTCCCCTTTACTTAAATAATAAAAATGTCATTGAATTTGAAGAACATTGAGCACTAAAGTGCCTTAACTATGAAAGCGCTTTTTTGCCAACATTTTAAATTTGTGATTTTTTATTTTTATTTTTTATTTTTTTGCTTCTGTAGTTTTAGTTTTCTTAAAAGCTTCAACATAGTTCACGAACGTGTCGCCCACAGAGGGCTTGATGTCATGTCCCTCTTTAATATTGTGCATTTCAAAATGATGGGCTTTAAGAACTGAAAATCTTGAGGACATTTCCCATTAAAATGAATAGACAAGTGAATATTATGGGATCTGGTAATTTATTTTTGCCTACATTTTGAAGTTGTGAAAATAGTTTTTTTTTTTTAAAGCTTCAACATAGTTCACGAGTGTGTCACCCACAGATGCCTTCACGTCATGTCCCTCTTTAATATTGTGCATTTCAAAATGATGGGCTTTAATAACTAGAAAGCTCGAGGACATCTACCATTGAAATGAATAGATAGCTGAATATTATGGGATCTGGTAATTTCTTTTTGCCTGCATTTTGAATTGGTAAAAATACTTTTTATTTTATTTTTTTTGCTTGTGCAATTTTAGTTTTCTTAAAAGCTTCAGCATAGTTCACGAACGTGTGACCTACAGAGGCATTCACATCATGTCCCTCTTTAATATTGTGTATATCTTAGATGTTAGATTTGAGAATATGCTTGGATATGGGAATTTTAATACGTGTTGCTAGTCATTATTCAACGTACATATTAAAAAATATTGGCATTAATAACTGAAAATATCGAGAACATCTGTCATTAAAAGGAATCAACACAAAATGTATGAAAGACCATCTAGCCTTGCTTTTAAATACTTATTGCCATTTCTCTCTATCATCAAAGAGTTGCGCTTTAGGGTGCCTTCATTCTAATGTTCCTGGTCATGGACATGTAAGACAACTTAGAGATGCGATCGAGGGGCAGATGAAAGAAGAGAGACTGGTTTTATGTGACGTGAGATTTAAGTATAAAAAAACTCTGTTATACAAGAGAAACTCAGAGAGGACAAAAAAAAAGAACAAGTATGTTTGGTGTTCTCCCTGTGTTCGATGCTTTGGTTGGTTGAAAAGGTTGTCTGGAAATTTGTTTGTTGAACTTCTTTTTTTTATTGCTAGAAATTGTAATGGATTTTGAGGTCCCCTGCAAGATAGTTCTTCGTTTAAGTATATAGCTTCTTCCAACAACACATATTTGACCACTGTATCGAATTGTAGAGATCGCACAAGTATTTGTCTTCCTCAGAGGTTGGTAACAAAATCTGTATGGGTGGATAAAACGACATATTATCACTACAAGAGTTTGTATTTCATACTTTGATGACCTGCATGTGGCTCTGGTAGTCGACTCGACAGAAAGCCATGTTCTTTGTCAAAGTTTGTTCAGTTTCCTCTGGATGTAGTTACAGAGTCCACATATTAGGTGTCACCTCTGAACATTCCAGACCTTTCCGTGGGCCTCCATACCTCCCCCGCTATGAGGAAAGATATATTATGATGCATTCTGGTGAATTCTGTAGCATTTGATGCACTTGTCACACCTCAACTACCCGAGGAAGTTATGTACCTCAACAGTTTTTCATTTTGCATCTGGGCTAGACATTTCTTCCAATTTACTGTAATAAAGCAAAGAAGTTCCACATACAAATCCTTATGCAGGCTTCTCAACCAAACAAACGATTAAATACAAGGAGAATACCAGTCACTATATACTTGAATTTTGTTCCCCTGCCTTAACTGTTGTGACATAAAATGACTCCATTCACTTTGAAATCGGCGTGAATCGTATTTCTAAGTTGTCTTGGATGTGAATGCTTAGGAACATTGCAAAGAAAACACCTTAAACCCCAACTTTTCGACGGCAGAAGGAAATTAATACTTGACAAAGAATGGAATGTTGAATAATAAGCCATTGCAAGCAGGCCATATCTGGAAGAAATAAGGTATTCAAAAAACTGGGATAGATGTACTTCGCAACATCGATTAAGTACAAAACCCAAAATTGATATTCAACTCACTTTTTACGAATAAAGAGTTTGAACGTCAAGAAAAGTGTGAAGAAGCTTCATCAATGTACATATATTTAATTGGTCGACGACAGGCGAAATCGCAATTGTTGTCGCAAATAGCCTCAACTGTATTTTGTAACACATCTTATTTGAATATAGAATAATTTCAGTTTATTTCTTAATAGTATTTTCCAATTGTTGGTATTTGTTTTAATTGTATTTTGTACGTTCTTCCCATGTGTCGTTAAACATGAAGGACATGATTTTGTTTCTACTACTCACTACTTCAATCTCAATAAAACCTAGTCTGTTCTTTCTTTACATTTTACATTTAAAAATACTTTTTCATAGGCCATACTTATGTGGCGCCGAATCTATATTTAAAGAAAGAAATTGGAGGACCCGTTCTGCTCCCATTCTTCGAGTTCCGTAAATAGAATGAATTCATGAGTTACAACAAGGTAGTTGAACTGTTGACGCAATGTTCATGTGAAGTATGTTGGATAAATTGCATCTTGTTCTATTTGATAATATCCGTACATATATAATAATATCAGTACTATTGGAAAAAATACATAAAACTTCCTCTTCGACAAAGCTTAGGCAATTATGTTTGGGTTTGCGGTATTAAACAAATATGTCCAGTGTTCTATCATTCACATCTTGCAGCTTAGGAACTTCTATAGTTTGCAATTTATGCTTTAATTACTTAAATTCATAGCAAATTTTGATTGCCTTTAATTTAATTTAGATATTGATGTTTATGGAGAGCCATTGTTTATTGATGTCATTGCAACAAATACAAGATGAATAGATGATAAGGAGTTTATGTCGTTGAGACCACAATGCAAATTCATGTTTCTTGTTGCGCTATGTACATCTTATAGTCAAAATTTTCCTGGTTTCAACAAAATTTGCGAGCTGAAGAGCATCTTACAAATTGGGAGATCATTTGCATTTGAAACAGAAACAATCCATTAATATATATTAGTATGAATACTATTCATATAAATACGAAAACTTTCTCCATTTATAGATACTAGTATGAATACTATTGAAATAGATATCAAAACTTCATCTTGGCTAATACTTAGCCAGTTATCTGGACACCAAGCCCCAGGTTCGCAGTATCCAAGACCTATGTTCCCTGTTTTGTCATATACATGTTGCAAGAAAATAACTTCAGTGATTTTCACTTAATGCTTTTACTAGTGAGAAGCTAGTAGAGGTTCAAAAACATTGCCATTAATAAACAAAAAAAAAAATAAAACAGTTTTCCCGACTCTCAGATACTTATCTCTTTTCCCACTTTGCTTTTCCCATTCATTATGGATTTCTGGTTTTATACTTGGTTGTCTTTATATGTATAGTAGGATGACATGTCTTCCATCTCCATCTATATCCTTTCAATATGGATCTGACCGACCACTGTTCCATTCCAAACTTATCCAATTTTACGCCTGTCGCTGCGGGGCTGGCGCTTGCGAGCCCAGCTGCTTATTGTTTCGTTGTATAAACCTTGCACTAAAAACATCTGTGATCTACAATTCTACTCTGGGTTCCTCGTATACATTAACTTCGTTCAAAGTATTTGTTACTGATATGCATCCCTAGCAACTTCACGTCCTTCCTGACATACATCAATAATTGTCTTACCAGTGACAAGTGGACACAGTGGTACGAAATATACTTCTATGATCTACAATTCATGCCTTAACATCTCCATCTATATCCTCGCATGATGGATCTGACCGACCACTGTTCCTTTTCATACTTATCCAATTTTATGCCCGCCGTTGTGGGGATGCCTCTTGCAAAATGAGTTTCTTATCGTTCCGCTATATACATCTTGCACTCAAAGCATCCATGATCTACAATTCCACCGTGGGTTCCTTGTATACATTAAGTTCGTTCAAAGTATTTTTTGTTGCTTTCCATCCCTAGAAACTTTGCATCCTTCCTCATATACATCAGCAATGCTCTTACTAGTGGCAAGTGGACACAATGGTATGAAAGATACTTCCGTGATCTGCACTTAATGCGTTAACTGGTGAGAACTCAGTAGGCATTCGCAAGCATTTGCATTAATAAGAAAACACTGGATGTTCTTCTGCGAGATACTTGGTTCTTTTTCCCTTCTCTTCTTCCTGTGTATTATCTAGAATTCCACTGCGAAATTCTCCGTCCTTTTTCGCTTATTTTCTTCTTGTGTATTATGGGACTATATGTTAGAATATAGAGGATTGTACTCATTTAACCATTGACGATACCCTCGTCACCCAACCACAGGCCGAAGCCACCCTCCGAGCACATTGACCTTGATCGAGAAGAGAATTATGGTTGTAATCAATAGCCAAGAGAGGATAAATGCACCAAGCAAGAGAATAGAAACTAAAATGAACAGATGATCCCACCTAGAAGCTAGCGCACAACTTTCCCAGCTCTCCCAAAAACTTGTGCACCAAACTGCTGCTACCTGCAACTGCCTACGCAGATTTTGCTCTCACTGCAACTGTTGAGATGTGTAATAATGAAATTGGCGCCCTGTATTTATAGTGGACTGGCCAGTCTAACTGGGGCCGACTTCTCCATCTGGGCATCAATAAATTCAATATAATTATATTTGTTTAACCGACAACTTGTCTAGGGTTTCCTTCAATTCTTTGCTTCCTTCCGGAGGATTCTAGTCTCGTCATAGGTCATAATGGAGGTTCATACCTCCCGAAGCTACCATAATATTAACACTCCCTCCTAGCTAGGGAGGTATGGTCTTGAGCACAACAGACTATTCAACTGGTAGCACCACGAGCACTTGTCATTATTATCCGACTGGATAATATCCTATGACAACAGGTACAATATCAATTAATAGAACACACCTGTGTCTATTTTGATAGTACACAACTACTCAATATTGTAAAACATAATCATAAACAGTAGCATATCTATTGTCATTCATTCTTCATAACAAATAATTGAGAGCATCCTGCATAGAAACAATGTTATGATAAAAATTGTATCATCTGGGCCAATCTTTCACTCACGTCTGTGAGATCTGAAAGAATGTCTGCCACCTCAGTAGTCTTCATCTGCATAGAAAAAATATTATTATAAAAAACTGAATCATCTGGGCCAATGTTTCACTCATGTTTGTGAGATTTGAAAGAGTGTCTACCCTCAGTATAGAATATCAACAATAATCATCTGGGCCAATCTTTCACTCACATCTATGAGGTCTGAAAGAATGGCTGCCCTCAATATAGAATATCAATAATAATCATATGGGCCAATCTTTCACTCACATCTATGAGGTCTGAAAGAATGTTTTCCCTCAATATAGAATATCAATAATGGGCTATCTGCCCCATTCTTCTCAACCAAGGAAGAAGGATTGTTT
>JZKD02S1151289.1:40624-56878 GCA_000966675.3 Picea glauca
TGTAAAAATAACTATACTGGCCAAGAACTATGGTAGACTCAAAGATGTGAATGTGTGATTTTGAATAGACCTTAGTATAAAAGGTCGATGAATGTAAATAATGTTATGAATATATGTTGCAGGAATGTTGGGAGGGGGATGTGTTGAAAAGAGACCACAATGGCTGATGAAAGGAGGTGGAAGGCACCTGGAATGGTGGCGTTAACTTCCACCGAAACAAATACCGTATTTGGTATTCACTGGCCCAAAGATCAAGAGCGGCTCGCTGGCCCCAAAATGAATTACTTGCCAAGTTGGTAGGTGAAGAGGCTCCTCATGAGTTAATGAGGGATGGGGGTGAACCGCCCATCTATGGAAGCCTCAGACTTGACCGCCACAGGGAAGTTCGTGCCAAACGCAAACTTGCTGGAAAAGAAAAGGCAGGAAAGAGGTGTGGAAGAGGGCAGTCGCGACAAAGATCGCAAGAGGGGAGAAATCAGAAGGACTCTGGAAAAATATACAAAGTGATTGATAAGTAGAGAAGAAGGAGAGTAACCTTTGTTCTCGACCTCTGATGAACAGAGACTTAGTCTCACGACATCGTGGTCTAAGCTCATGGGTGGCTAGTGGTAAATCCATTCGGAATCGCTGAGCCTACGGTTGGGTGGAAACGAGCACCCCTCTCAGCAGTTGCATTACACCTAGTGTTTTCTGATAAGTATTTATGTCCTGTATTTCAAATTGAATGTTCCTGGAATGCATGTTCATGGTTGTACACTCATGAATGGTTTCTGTATAGAAGTGTTTCCTGGTGTGTTTTGATCGGTAAAGGAGGATGCATGCTTATACTTGTATGTCCATATTCGGTTCATATATATATATATATATATATATATATATATATATATATATATATACATTGAACAAGTTCAGACTCCGAGAACATTCTTGAGAGATCTGTCCCATTTACTTGACTCAAGCGATGTCTTGGTTGGATTTCCCTGAAGGCGCCTCCTTCTGGCAGAGTTCCCTCACTGGTCTAGAGCCGAAATGAGTTCCTTGAAACGACTATTTTTTAAGTAAAATATCTAATATTACCTCACCCCTGTCACAGAGTTCATAACTCGATAAGTTAAGAAGGCCTTTCAGCCATGTCCCCAAGTTTGGTGATAATTACCCAAGAGTCCATTGAAGGATTTTATGGCCTAAGTTTGGAAACCTTGCACCAGAAGGAATGGTTCCCTCAGAGTTTGGTGTTTCAGCATTTCGGCACCCGAGATACCCAAGGACAAGTCTCCTTGTATTCGCATGTCACGAAATCCCGACTTGCGAAACCTTGAAATGGTATAGCATGGTTAGAGTTGGTGTTTCGACGTTTCGGCACCCGGGATACCCAAGGAAAATTTTTCTTGTATTCACATGTCATGAAATCCCGACTTGCGAAACCCCGAAATGGTATAGCATGGTTAGATTTTGGTGTTTTGGCATTTCGGAACCCAAGATACCCAAGGACAAGTCTCATTGTATTCGCATGTCATGAAATCCTGACTGGCGAAACCCCGAAATGGTTAGAGTTGGTGTTTCATCATTTCGGCACCCAGGATACCCAAGGACAATTTTCCTTGTATTCGCATGTCGCGAAATCCCGACTAACCCCAAAATGGTATAGCGTAGTTAGAGTTTGGTGTTTCAGCGTTTCGACACCTAGGATACCCAAGGACAAGTCTCCTTGTATTCGCATGTCGCGAAATCCTGACTTGGGAAACCCCGAAATGGTATAGCGTGGATAAGTCTTGGTGTTTCAGAGTTTCGGCAACCGGGAAACCCAAGGGTCAGTTTCCTTGTATTCACCAGACGCGAAATCCCATAGTATGAAACCCCGAAATGGTCTAGCATGGATAAGCCTTGGTGTTTCAGAGTTTTTGCAACCAGGAAACCCAAAGGTCAGTTTCCTTGTATTCGCCAAACATCAAATCCAGATTTGCGAAACCCCAGAATAGTGTAGCATGATTAGAGTCTTGATGTTTCAGTGTTTCGGCACGCGGAATACTGAAGGGTAAGTTCCCTTGTACTCTTCAGTCACAAAATCCTGACTTACGAAACCCAGAAATGATAATAGCATGGATGAGACATGGATGTTTCAGTGTTTCGGCACCCGGGATATCTAAAGGAAAGTCTCTTGTACTCGCCAGTCCTGAAATCCTGACTTGCGAAATCCCAAAATGCCATAGTGTGTCTAGAGTTGGATGTTTCGATGTTTCGACACTCGGGATACCTAAGGACAAGTCTCTTGTACTCGCCAGACCCGGAATCCTGACTTGTGAAACCTTGAAACGAGCTTAGCACATATATCTTAAATTTGGAGTTTCGACTCCCGGGAAACCCAAATGCGAGACCTCTTGTCATCGCACATCGCAAAATCCCGACCTACGAAACCTCGGAATGAGGTTAGTGATTAGTGGATATATGGTTCGGAGTTTCGTCTCCTGGGCATCCTAGATGTGAGGCCCCTCATCCTCTCACATCGCAAAATCTCGACTTGCGAAACCCCAAAAGGAACTTAGTAGATATATGGGTTTCAGTGTTGCAACACCTGAAAATCCGGAGGGTATGAACCCCCGTCTTCATACATCGCTAAATCCCGTTACACGAAGTCTTGGTAGGTGAAATCCCGAAGCGTCTTGGTGTGAATAGGATTTCGGGTTTCACGGTTTGAAGAGTCAAAGAGCTTGATTCCCTTGCATTTCTAACTCCCGGTTCCTGAAGTCCCGAAATGCGAAAGGTGCCTCTTGGCTTAGCCCAGGGTCACAACCGATGGACACATGGGAGTAAACCCTACGCTAGGTGCGTGAGTTGTACACGAGAGATCTTCAACGAAAGAACCAGTGAATTGGTGTGGTGAAGGTCTCGATTGGAGGCCCTAGCCTATACTAGAACCTCGTAGGAATTTGGGAACTCTGTCCCTCGAAGAAGAGGAGAAAAACCCCGAAAAAATATTAGTTCCCATAGTGGGTGTGTTACAGATATGTAACAGACATTATTTATTTTATAATAAGTTTATATTGTATAGTTCGCAACGTCGCTTCTCAATTTGTATATCGCAGAACTCTTGATGTTGTTTGTAGGGCACAGAACAATAGAGACCCATTTTTGAAACCACCATCTCGAGAATGCATGATCCAAAAACTGGCGAAGTATGGAATGACCCCTCCCTACATGCTCTATAAAATGTGTACAAAGAAAACTAATTCGGCAATGCTATATCTTCTTTGTCCAAGAAAAGACTTAGTTTTAAAGCAAGCTAATTCGGGAAAACGTTATTACTATTCTATTGTATAATAGACATTAATTTTTTGTAAATTTCTATAGTCCGCAACTCCGCCTATCATTTTGTATATTGCAGAACTTTCGATGCTATTTGTAGGCCATAGAACATCAGAGACTTAATTTTGAACCCTCCAATTTCCAGAAACATGTAACAGACATTATTAATTTTTGATAAATTACAAAGAAAATTGATTCGACAATGCCTACGATCCAAAAACTGGTGAAGTATGAAATCACTTCTCCCTGCATGCTCTATAAAATGTGTGCAAAGAAAACTAATTTGGCAATGCTATATCTTTTTGTCCAAGAAAATCCTTAGTTTTAAAGCAAACTAAACTCCTCCTGTCATTTTGTATATCACGGAACTGTCGGTGCTACTTGTAGGCCACAGAACATCAGAGGCCCAATTTTGAACCCGCCAGCCTGAGAACCTGCAATACAAAAACTAGCTAAGTATGCAATGAGGGCTCCCTGCATCCTCTATAAAATCTCTTCCCCATACTTTATAAAAGTAGAAATTTAGTATGTATAAAACTAAATATCTACTTTATACAAGTACATATTTCGTATGTATAATTTTTTTATTTGTGATGAATTTCTATAGTCTGCAACTCCACTCCTCCATTTCTATATCGCAGAGAACATCAAAGGCCCAATTTTTGTATCTTAGAACTGTCGGTGCTTTTTGTATATCATCTTCCCGACAACCCACGATCCATTACAAAAGTACATATTTCCTATGTATAAAAGTATTTCAATGTATTTCAACTTTCTAGCCACGTGTCTGTACTATGTTGCATTTACTCCCATCCCAACCTGGCAGGGACTCTGCTGCCATGCAGCCTTGTTTTGATTGTGGATTGTCTTGAGAATGATAAATGGAGTTACTTTCATAAAATATATAATTAAATGTCTTTTTCAACTATGTTTCAAAAAATCTCTTAAAAATAGAATCAAATAAGATTGTATTATTGAGTAAGTAGTTTTATAGAATAATATAATTAATTTATTAAATAATCGTATTTTTCATATATGAAATATTATAATGAACTTAAAGTGATTTGCAAATTAATTAAAATTTTCATATAATGAATTTAAAGTAATTTAAATATTAATTAGAAATAAACTTTGATGTATTAAAATGAAGAGATATTTTTTATGTAAAATAATTTATTTCATGATGAATAATTTAAAAGTAGTAGAAATATGGTTCAATCAATTCTACTTTTGTAGCATTGATTCTAAAAGTCAACAAACCTTCGACCTTCAATGATTTCAGACCAATATCGTTGTGTAACCTCTGCTACAAAATCATTTCAAAAATTATTGCTAATAGACTTCAACCAATTCTCTCTAGAGTACTCTCAGAAGAACAACTTAGTTTTCTTAAGGGGTGAGAAGTTTTGGATGCTATAGGAATCACTCAAGAATGTCTACACAACATTAGAGCAAGGAAATTAAAAGCATTAATTCTTAAGATTGACCTGAAGAAGGGTTATGACTGTATTAGCTGGGAATATTTAAGGTTGGTACTTCAACAATATGGTTTTGGTTTAAAGTATGTGAATTGGATTGTGGCATGTGTGGTTTCTACTAGCTATGCTACCTTAATAAACAGAGAGGCAACAATTTTTTTCAAAAGTAGCAAGGGTTTGAGACAGGGATGTCTGCTATATCCTTTACTATTTATTTTAGTAATGGAGGGGCTTAGTTTGGCTTTAAATAAAGCAAAATCCGAAGATCAGATTACGAGGATTAAAGTTTCTAGCATGATCAAGATCCTCCATTTACTTTTTGTGGATGAAATACTAATTATGACAAAAGCTTCTATAGCCGAGTGGGAGCATATACAAAATATTCTACAAGTGTTCTGTCGAGATTTAGGTTTAATCATAAACACCCAAAAGTCCACGGTTATGCATGCAGGTGTCGACCCTGGTTCTCTCCAAAGAATTGGGGAAATTCTTGGATATTTTGTTAAATATCTCAATGGTGGTTTCAAATATTTGGGAATATTTGATGAAACCAGGCATTTATAAATTGGTGGATTGGTAGTGGTTAGTGGAGAGGTTCGAGACAAGGATCAATTTTTGGTGTAATAAGTGGCTCAGTTTGGGAGGTCGCCTGATTCTAATAAAATTTGTTCTCGAGAGCTTACTTCTCTATTGGTTGACATTAGCACATATATTTGTATCAGTGCTAACTAAGCTTTGTATACTTAGTTATGATTATCTGTGGGCTGGAAATAAATCAAAGAAGTGCTACCACCTTTGTAAATGGCAATTAATAGCAAATCCTAAGAAACTGGGAGGCTAGGGTGTACAGAACATTTTTATATTTTATAGAGCTCTAGCTACTAATACTTTATGGTGAGCTTTAATGAAGCTCGGGATTTGACAAAGAGTTATCAAAGAAAAATATCTTCCTCATGTTCTAGTAAGTACTTGGTTAAGGTCGGTTTTGAATGTTACTCTTTTTGGATCACAAACTTGGAAGAATATCCTAAATACTCTACCAATGATCCTTGATAGAATAGTATGGTCTCCTGGCATAGGGAATGCAATCATTATTGGCAGAGATGTTATCAGTGGATTGAATGAAGATTCTTTCTTATCGGAGGAACTAATTCAGGAATTAAACAAAAATCATATTTTCTTCCTGTTTCAAGCAAGTCGACCTTCATCATTAAGTTTGCTGGGGAAGAATTGGATCACGAGCAATGAGTTGAATTTGGAAGGGGACTTGGGTTTTGAATGGGAAAACTACAAGAATTTGCTTTTACATGCTGGCATTGTGCTAAAGGAACACCTTGATGAACTTAAGCGGGTAGGTGATGATAATAGTGGCCTTATATCTGTCAAAATTGTCTATAATACTCTATAAAATAAATTCTGGCCCGGAAAGGCAAAAGCCTGGAGATTTCAATTATGGAAATGGAGCTGCCCATTAAGAATTAAACTCTTCCTATGGCTATTGTTGGAAAATAAGATTCTCACTTGGGAAAACCTCCAGAGGAGAGGATGGTTTGGTCCGGGCATTTGTTGTCTGTGTGGAACAAATGAAGAGACAACTCAACATGTTTTTGTTAGCTTCCCTTTCACTGTTTATATCTGGGAAGAAGTTAAACGGAGGTTAAATTTAGGAACGGATTGGAATGGGGTTTATGTTGGTGAGTGCTTACAAAACTGGTCTTCTCATAATAGATCGAATAGAGAGTTACCCGCTCACATCTACTGGTTCGTTTGGAAGGACAGGAACAAAAAAAAATTTGAAGGAAGATTGCCCTTGGCAAACAAAATTCTATTTCTTGCTACAGGATTTGATGCAATGAAGCAAAAACTCACAACAATTTCTTCCAAAAGAACCCAGTCGATAACTCTCCCTATTGATAAGGTATTAGCATGGCTTTATGGGGCCTCGCAGTGCAATGGAACTCGGTGCAGAGCTGGAGAAGTTATCAAATTAGATAGTATAGTGGAATATTGATGGACCTTACACTGTATTTCAGGTACTAACACAAAGGCGAAGCTTGTGGGAGTGTAGGATGCCATCATGTTAGAAAAAAGTCTCGGTATTCAAGATCTACATTTGATGGGGGACTCAATGATTGTTATAAACTAGCTTAAAGGTAGAGGAACATTACAGGTGGCAAATTTGGAGAGCTAGAAATATAGAATTACTGAATTATTGCCTTCTTTCAAGTCAATATCTTTTGCACTTGTCTTTTGGGAGAATAATTCAGAGGCTGATGAGTTGTCAAAAGTAGCTCTGAACTCTTCGGGGGGTCACATATCATATAACAAATGGTCTAGTGGACTGGAGGGTCCTATTACTATCCTCAAGTTATAACTTGTATTTTCCTATTTTGAGCATAGTCTGGAGATCTCTGATAGGTTTTTTTATAAGGTACTTTTTTGAATCAGTTATCTACAAGACTGTGTAGTCCATGATGTTTTTATTTTGGATCTAGAATCCTTGTGGGGAAGATGTCTAGTTTCCTCTAGATGGGGTGTTTTGGACCTGTGATGAGACTATGAATGTAATGGTAGTCTAGAATTGTCGGTTATTTTATACAATTTTAGTGATGAGACAGTCATTGTAAAAGAATTATATTATTATAAATATAATGTGTAATTTTCTTTAGAAAAAAAATAATTATTATTAAATTAGAAATCAAAATTATTTTAGATTTTTAAGTTCAAGAATAACATTTTTTTTAATATGTTTTACTATTTTAATAGGATTTTATTTTGTATCCTTCCTATCTTGGTTTTGGATTATGCTCAAGAAAAAAATTAATGAACCATGTTTTGACAATTGAGCATAGAGTTATTTGTATAAACTATAATTAAATGTCTTTTAAAAGCTATGTTTCAAAAAATCTCCTAAATGTCTTTGTGAAATATGTTTCAAAAAATATCCTAAAGGTACGATCAAATTGGATTTTATTGTTATTGAATAATAACTTTAAAGAATAATATAATAAATTTATTATGCAATTTTATAATGAATTTAAAGTGATTTAAATATTAATTAAAAATATTTTTCATGCATTAAAATATATTGATGATGATGACTAATGTCTACTGAGAGGGACTGGTCTATTGGATCTTAAGAAGATAAAAGATTACTTGCAATTCTTTAGAAAAAAAATTATGTTCTCGAAAAGCATTAAGAGAAGGAAAAATATTAAGATAAGCTTTTCAAGATCACCATAGTTTTGTTGAGTTCAAAGGCTAGGAAGGCTGGTAGTGTGACATATATTTTGAAATTGACATCTAATCCTAGGTATAGGTTGGACAATCTAAAAGAAAATGATTTTCATCTTCAACTTTCTCAGTGTTAGAAAGGTGGCATACTCTTTCATCCCAAGGATTTTTAGGAATCGACCAATGCCTAGTTTCACTATGGAGCTCGTGAGATTTTGTTCTTATCTTAACAATGTTTATTGTTTTCTTTACACTTGTCAAAACTGAGAAATAATTTTGATCTTCTAGATTAGGGTTGATTACATCCTTATAATACCTTAATTTTATTTTTTCCTCTAACTATTTATCACACCACATTTTCTCCTTAAATTTTGATTTGATGATACTTTTAATAGTATCCTTATTTTGAAAAATGGTATCTTTCATGATTCCCCAATAGTTTATCCAAGATTGGGCATCCTTATGCCATCCTCGCTTGAGTCGATGGTGGTTACTATTGTATTTTGAATAAATTTTAGGAAGCCTCTTGTCTTCTATGTTGTTTAACTTGTTCTTGTACATTAGATATCTAGTCATAACTATCCTCTCAATGGGAGAGAGGCTTGTGTCTAAGAAGAGGATGAGATAGGACATATTTTCTTTAATTTTGAGATTATATTTTATAAAATTCTTGTGTATTTTCTCTATCTTTCTCCAAAATTCACGACATCCCAGACTTCACATCCATAAAGAATAACAGGTGTAACAAGAGTCTCAAAGAGGAGTTTCTTCTTATCCTAAATCCAAAGATCGGTTGATTTACAATTGTTTTCAAGCCCATAATAAGATTTCCATCCCCCAACAATCTTTTTCTCAATGCTATAATTCCACTTGATCTTGTGGTGAATATAGATTCTGAGATATTTGTATGAAGTCACTTCCTCCACGTTGTTGTTTTCATATATGAAGGTATCATAAATGATCTTATTGGATTTAATGATCATGACCTTGATCTTGTTAGTATTAACACCCATACCCATATTGAAGCAAAGATCCTTAAGTATTTTTAGTTGGTACTCCTAGTCATAAAATGAAGATATATTTTATGATTTAAAATAATTTATTTTATCATTAAAAAGTTAAAGTTGATTACAAATAAAAAGTTATTTATTAAATTTAAAATGAAAAATATTTTAGATTTTTTTCTTAAGAATAAATATATTTTTCTTAACAATAAATATTTTTTTTCTTAATGTATGGAAATTTTCTTAATATGTTTCACTCATTATTGTTTTTATAGGATTGAATTTTGTATTCTTCCTTATTGTGGATTATGAGATTGTCCACCCCAAATATACTGACCCATATTTCCACAATTATAGAGGAGTTATTTCTCTAAGCTATAATTGAATACCTTTTTCAATTATGTTTCAAAAAATGTCTTAAAGGTAGGATGAAGTTGAACCATGGAGGTGAACCAGGCAAACCAGGCGAAAAAGGATTCCTTCCTTCCTTTACCTTCTGATCTCTTGATACTCCCTGTTATACCCTGAAGACTTTCCTTTGGTTGTGGGTCATAGCTCCCATATCCTCCGTTGCCACTACCTTTTAACTTGTTTCACTGGTTGGTACCGGGTTCTTAGTTTTTTAGAGGTCTTATGCGCTGTGACTGGCTTACGCCTTTTGTCTCCTTGCCCAGCTACTGATCACGGACTAGCAACAGTTTTCCCAATCATCCTGTCGGTCCCTCCTTCCCTTTAAAACTCATTGCACTGGTTGGTACCGGGTTCTTAGTTTTTTAGAGGTCTTTTGCGCTGTGACTAGCCTACGTCTTTTGTCTCCTTGTCCAGCTACTGATCACGGACCAGAAACAACTTTCCAAGTCATCCTGTCGGTTCCTTCTTTCGTTATCTCCCCACTAGCCCACTCTCATCTTGTCACGCTGCCTTGTTACAAGTGGACCAGCGGTTGGTCGCCTAGTTTTTTAATATGGATTCATTGACAAACTTACTGATGAAGCCTTCCAACGAACTCATATGGAAACAGGAGGGCCTATTTGACAAAGTGGACTCCCTTGAATCCAGCCTGCAGCATTTTCCCACCAAGCCTTCATTTTCAAATATTCCTTTGGTTGCTGCCGTGTCCCCAGTAGATCTAGTTTCTCCCACACTGACAGCAACTAGTGCACCAATAAGTGCTCCACCTATCCCAGACAACCTCCTCCCTGCTACAAACTCCTCCCTTTTACGTGCTCGCCATATCCTCCCTACCATCCAGGACGCTCTTAAAGCCCCTACCCCTTTTCACAGAGCTTCCCTCAGTCGAAAGGTGTGGAAATCTAATAGAAAAACAACGTGACTGGTGTTGGGTGACGGTGTAGGCTTTGAAAACCTTTGCAAGATGTCTACCTGTACTTTGGTGGGTCGGGTCTCCTATAAAATCTTGAGCACTCAACCTCTGGAGGACTGGATAAAGTTAAAATGGTTACCTCTCTTAGGTTATTCTCAGGAAGTCCTCTACCTCAAAAAAGGTTGGCTTGGTTTTCACTGCAAGTCGCCTGAGGACGCTACTCTATTACTTTCTTCTTTGTGGGCCTTCGATGGTAGCAGCCTCATGCTCAAGTGCTGGAGGTTGGCCTTCAATCCAGATACTGATTTCTTCCAACTCAGACATTTCTGGGTGCTTCTCCCAGGCCTTCCACTTCATCTCTGGAACGAAGGTGCCTTCAGATCTATAGCTAAGTCCCTTGGCAAGTTCATAGCTCTTGACACACAGTCTCTAAATAGTCCTTTGAGGAAAATGGGAAAATTTCTAGTGGAAATGGATATAACTGTTGGACTGCCGGAAACCTTGGAGATCGAATGGAGAGGACGGAAACTACTTCAGAACCTGGACTATCTCGAGCTCCCTTTCCATTGCAACCTTTGCTGTGAAACTGTCCATCTTCATCGATATTGCCCTGGTAAGTCTTTGATTGACCCTTCTGAAGATGTTGACCTTCTCCTTAACCCCCCCTCGACTACATGGAAGCTGACCCATCCCTTGCCTACCTGGATATGCCTCCCAATCCTCCCTCTCCTCCTATACCTGGACAAGATGAATCTTTGTTGCTTAAACTGAACCAGATCTGTCCTTCTCTCTTCAAATCTCTTTCAGCTGCTGAGAAGGATTCCATTAATAGTTTCCATTGTCTCTCTTCCCTCAGTATAGCATTTCTCCCCCCCACCCCTCGGAAGCTGCATTGCCCCCTCCACCTGCCCTTTCTGCCCCCTCTACTCTCTGCCCTCTTTCGGATAATGCTGATTCTTCACAGCTCCCTGTCTCTTCCCAATCCTCGCCCCCCCTCCTCCTTCATTTTCGACCAGGTAGTCAAGCCCTCCTCCTTTCCCCATGGAACCGGAAGACTCTCCACCGGTGCTCCCAGGGTATAGACATTTTGAGGATGTTGATGTAAATCTCTTGGCCGCATTGACCCCCTCGACATCATCTATCTTTCTGCCGGACAACACCCCATAGTTGCCTATTTATCAGGGTAAAGAACTCATTCGTACTGCTGCAGAGGTTGGCATTTCTACCTCTCAACACCCCGAAAAAGTTGTCAAATCCTTTGCTTGGTCAAGAGGCATTGGTACTGAACTCTCCCCTCTCCAGATGCGAAGTTCCAGAAAACAAAAGGAGCTTCTGAACTCTTAGAAAAATGCTTCTGTCATCCCCACTCAAGAAGGTAAGGCCCTTAGAGCATTGAAGGCCTTCGCACGATCTAAGTAATGATAGTGCTCTCCTTAAATATATGAGGGATCGGAGGCACCCTCAAGGCTGCTTCCTTCCGAAGACTCCTGGAGCGATCGAAGCCCGATATCATCTTTCTCCAAGAGACCCTCTCCGCTGATCAAACATCCAAAGATTTCATGTATCAATTTCTCCCTTCTTGGGTTTCGGTGGTGGTAAACTCCATAGGTAATTCTGGTGGCTTGCTGGTGGCATGGGATCAATGTCTTTTCGATCTGAGACCCTTCCTGTCGAGTGGGGGCATTTTTTTGCTAGGCTGCTACTTAGCTACATCACAGGAGATGGCGTTTCTCAACATCTACGGCCCCTGCTCAGACAAACAATGCTTCTGGTCACACCTGGCAGATAACGGTCTCCTTTCCCTACCAAATCTCATTATAGGCGGAGATCTAAACATCATCTTATTGGTAGAAGAAAACTAGGGAGGTTCATACCTGTCGGGCTCTTCCGAAACCTTCTACATAGAGCTCTTCGCCTCCAACAATTTGATTGATATCCTACTGACCCGTATGGTCCCTACATGGTGAAATGGGTGATCTGGACCCGATGCCATAGCCAGAAGACTGGATCAATTTCTTGTTGTTGATGGTTACTTGTCTTCTTCTGGATTACCATCCTTGTGGGTGGAGCTCCCCTTCGTTTCAGACCACGCTCCCATCCTCCTCTAGCTGAGACCTCCAACACTACTACGTTCACCTCCGTTCAAATTTAACCAACATTGGCTCTCAGCTGCCGACTACTCTGCTATAGTCCACTTGGTCTGGATGGATCCTTGCTTTCTATCAAAAGAAAACCCACAGTTGCGCCTCGTTTGGAAACTGAAAGTCCTCAAATCCAAATCAAAATCGTGGTACCATGTAAAAAGAAAAGCGAAACAGTCCCGTTTATTATCGCTGGAGTCTGAGATTTCTCAACTGATACTTAAATCGACCTATTCTGTCTTGACAGTGGAGGAGTCAACTAGTCAAAAGTTGCTTGAATCTCATAGAGACTTCATTCTTCGCGCAGAGGAAAACTGTTGGAGACTCCGCAGTTGTGCAACCTGGTTAAAGAGTGGAGATTTCAACTCCAAATTCTTCCACAAAGTTGCAAGTTTTAACAGAAACAAAAAGATCATTTGGTCTATAAAAAACAACAGGGAGGAGTTTATCCATGGGCAGGATGCCATAAAGGAAGAAGCCGTCTCGTATTTCAAACACCTGTACAAAGCCTCCAACAATCACAACCTCCTGGAAAAGTGCTCCACAACCATCCTTTTCCTTCCTTTAGTCTCTGCAAATGAAGCCGTCGACCTCTACAAACCTGTCACTCTTTCTGAGTTAAAGGACATACTGCTACGCTTCAAAACAGAGAGGAGTCTTGGACCCGACGGCTGGACGACAGAATTCTTCATCTTCTTCTTTGACCTCGTAGGAGTGGATCTCCTCCAGATGGTGGAAGACTCTCGTATCAAAGGTAAGATTCAGGGAAGCCTTAATTCCACCTTCCTGATCTTGATTCCGAAAGAAAACAACTCGCTCTCCTTCAATGATTACCGACCGATCTCTCTGTGCAACCTCATCTACAAGGTAATCTCCAAAGTTATCTCTAACAGAATCAAGCCCCTCCTTGAAAGGTGTATCTCAGCGGAACAACTGAGATTCTTGAAGGGAAGAAGAATCCAGGATGCTATCGGAGAAGCCCACGAATGCATCCACAGCATCAAGCAGAAAAATTTAAAGGCGCTGGTTATGAAATTAGATTTCAAAAAAGCTTTTGACAGCATTGATTGGGAGTTTTTTAGATTAATCTTACACACAGTGGGCTTTGGTGACAAGTTCATTAATTGGATTTTATCCTGTGTCACCAGTGCTAATTTCGCGGTATTGATCAATGGAGAGGCAACTAGTTTCTTCAAGAGTGAAAGGGGGCTCCGTCAGGGATGCCCTCTCTC
The DNA here is from genome assembly GCA_000966675.3 of Picea glauca. NCBI lineage: Eukaryota > Viridiplantae > Streptophyta > Pinopsida > Pinales > Pinaceae > Picea > Picea glauca. The sequence goes on from JZKD02S1151289.1 coordinate 54,341, forward strand.
CCCTTACCTCTTTATCTTGATTATGGAAGGCCTTAGCCTTCTGCTCTCTAAAAGCTTCACCGATCACCACATTTCTATCATAAAGGTTTCAAATTGCATTAAGATCGTCCATCTCATGTTTGTCAACGATGTTCTTCTCTTAACGAAAGTTGATCTTGCGGAATGGTTAGTCATACAAGATGTTCTCCAGCTCTTCTGCTCCGTTTCGGGTTTATCCGTCAATTACTCTAAATCTTTCATCCACTACTGGGGTCTAACTGATGCAGAACTCCTCCTCCTCAAAGACTCCATCCCCTTCACCTTTATAAGCCTGAGCGAAGGCTTCAATTATCTCAGATTCTAGCTGAAGATGGGAGCCTCCTCAACTGGCGACTGGCTATGGCTAGTGGCATTGTTTGAAAGAAGAATTGGTTTCTGGTGCAACAAGTGGTTGTCCTTGGGTGGATGCTATATCCTGGTAAAATCAGTGTTGGAGAGCCTTGTTGTTTTCTGGATGACTTTGGAGCGAATCCCAAATAGGATTATTATTATTCTTCGAAGGCTCTCTTTTAATTTTTTGTGGAATGGCCAAGCAGGCAAATCCTGTTTTCATCTTTACAGTTGGAAAACCCTGTCAAAAACTTGGAAGGTAGGGGGTTGGGGTCTAAAGAATCTCTCCACCTTCAACTCATCCCTCCTGGCCAGTTCCTTCTGGAGATCTGTCAATCACGACAACATTTGGCACCGTATCATCAATGATAAATACTTGGGCTCCCTGTTGTTCCTCAACTGGCTCTGAAAGTCATCGTTCCAGCTGAAGAGGGCGTCTCCATTTTGGAAGGACCTGGTCGCGTCTTCACCGATGATTCTCCATTGGCTACGGTGGAAGCCCGACTCAGGAAAGGAGAATCTCATTGGCAAGGATATGATCCTCGGGTTGGGGGACTTATCGCTTCTCTCGCCACCTCTGAGATCGCGGCTCTCGTCCTTGAATTTTTCATATCTTGCTCAAATCAGTGGATTGACCGACGCCCTCCCTCTTCCTGACAGTTGGTTGGGAAGCGATGATCTGTCCCTTGAAGGACCGCTTGCCACAGAATGGAATCGTTACATTTCCGCTCTCAAAAGTGCCGGTGTCTCCCTCTCCAATCAACCAGATTCTTTACTGTGGGCCGGTGGGGATGCCATGGGCTCCATTTCAGTTAAAAACCTATATGCCGCCCTCCTCCAACAGTTGATCCTTGGAGTGGATAAATCATGGTTTCTACAGATTTGGAAGTGGGCGGTCCCCCTCAAACTCAAGCTCTTCATCTGGCTTGCTAGGAAAGAGAAAATCCTCTCCTGGGACGTGCTTTGATGGAGAGGCTGGGAGGGCCCTGGAATATGTCTTCTCTGCAGCCAAGCTTCTGAGGACATCCACCACCTCCTGGTACACTGCTTTTTTACTAAGGAGGTTTGGAAACGACTGCTCAAGAAAGTTTCTCTTTCAGTTTCCTGGAGCGGCACCTCCTTATCGAACTGTTTTTCCTTGTGGTCCTCTCAAAAATATGCTCCTCTTTGTTTGGCTGTCCATGTCTGCTGGCAGATTTGGATAGAACGGAACAAAGCGATCTTTGAGGATCGCCCTCCTTCCTTGCCAGCGGTTGTTCGCATAATTATGGCCTCCTTCGATTGGCAACCATCTACGGTTAAGCCCTTCCCTCTTAAAGCTTGTGATTTTAAGATGGTTGAAGGTTACACTCTTGCTTGCTTCGATGGAGCTGCACTGTCCAATGGATTATGTTGCGAGGCGCATCTTCAAAAACCATCCGACGAGGATCACAAAGTGGTTTTTCAACTATGGGGTGGGTACAAATACTAAAGCTGAACTCTTGGTATTATGGGCCTCCCTCACTTTAGCTTCATTTTGGTCTATCAATCACTTACACGTCCTTGGTGACTCGAGAGTTATTATCGACTGGATAACTCAAAAATGCAAGCTTCATTCTGTCCATATCGAAGGCTGGAAGCAAAAAACGCTGGAACTTTCCAAACACTTCTCCGACATCAACTTCCTGCACATCTCCAGATCACACAATAGGGAGGCGGACGCTCTCTCAAAGAGGGCCCTAAATGAAGTGGTAGGGAGACTCTCGGTCTACCACTGTGATAGTGGGATAGAGAGCCCCATTTCCTCCATTAATATTTTCGAATGATGTCGGCTGTCACATAGCAGTTGATTGTTGACAGTTTAGTGAATGTTTGTTCGCTTGATTTTCTTTCCTATCATTCCTTCGCATTGCTGGCCATGTTTCCTTCACAGCTCGACTTCTTTTTTATTGTATTGGTCCCTCTCAGCTAGTGCATTGTTTTCGCTTCAAGCTCGTTGCAACTTTCTTTGTAAATGAATTTATACTCTATAAATTTGAGGAATTTTTTTTTGGAAAAAAAAAGTAGATTTTAAGAATAAGATAATGAATTTATTATGTAAAAATATTTTTCTTATATATTTGAAATATTATAATGAATTTATATTTGAAATATTATAATGAATTCAAATAGATTTAGATATTAATAATA
>JZKD02S1151289.1:90240-106855 GCA_000966675.3 Picea glauca
ACCCTCCAAGGAGATTCCATAAGTTTCAGAAAGCTAAAAGAAGAGAAAAATGTTTCTCCTCTTATCAATGTTATCATTTTGATAAGATGGGACTTATTGCTAAGAATTGTCCTTCTATAAGGGAAGAATACAAGAAGAGAAATAACAAAAGACACCATGGCCGTGCAATTGAATATGATGAGCCACCCACAAAGGTGACTAAAGAAGAGATTGAAGACTATGTCTTCTTTTCCACCCTCTTAGGATCTGTGTCACCTAGAGAGGACACTTGGATCATAGACAATGGTGCATATAAGCACATTACAGGTCAGAGATACATTTTCTCTATCCTTACAGAAAAGAACTTGCTCCAGAAAGTTACACTCAGAGATGATTACCAGTATCCTATAAAAGGGGTGGGAGAATCCACTTACAAACTTGATTCAGGAACCCCAATGAAGATGAAGGATGTACTATATGTACTAGGTTTGACAAAGAACTTACTTTCTATCTCAACTTTAGATAAGAAACGTTTCAGGCTTGCATTCATAGATGGTGAAGTTCTTATATGGCCTAAAGGAAAAACCATAGAATATGCAATTGTTATTGGAAAAGAAGAAGGTGGCCTGTATAAGTTAAAAGGTTACTCATATGCAGACTTGACTCACTCCACTGAGAGTCCTTGTGAACTTTGGCATAGAAGACTAGCTCACATCAACTACAAAGCCTTACCATATGTAAGAAAGGTATTTATAGGTCTACTAGAATTAAAGATTGATCACGAAGGTGTGTGCAAGGGATGTGCACGAGGAAAGAACATAACAAATCCTTTCCTGAAGTGTGACAATAAAGTAGAAGGAATCTTGGAGCTCATCCACTCAGATGTATGTGGCCCAATCCCATCAACCTCTCTTAGTGGGTATGTATACCATGTGTCATTTATTGATGATTATTCTCGCAAGGCTTGGGTTTACTTCTTGAATCAAAAGATGAAGTGTTTGGAAAATTCAAGGAATTCAAAGCCTTGATAGAGAATCTCTCTGAAAGAAAAATCAAGATAGTCAGGTCAGATAATGGAGGAGAATACACCTCAAAATAATTTGTAAGCTTTTGCAGAGATGTCGGGATTAAGAGGGAGCTCACCACTCCCTACAATCCTCAACAAAATGGTGTAGCAGAAATAAAAAATAGAACTATAATGGAAGCAGTGAAGACTATGATCCATGATCAAGAACTTCCAATGCACTAATGGGATGAAGCAACAAGAACAACAGTGTATGTCCAAAACAGATTATCCCATAATGCAATTGGATTCAAAACCCCTTAAGAAATGTTCTCCGAAAAGAAGCCAGAAGTAAGCCATCTCAAGATATTTGGTTGTCCAGTGTTTGTACACATTCTGAAAGAAAGGAGAACCAAGATGGACCCTTCGGGAAAGAAGGGAATATATCTTTGATACTGTGAGGTCTCTAAGGCCTTCAGAATTTACATACCAAGTTACCATCATATTGATATCAACAGAGATGTAATCTTTGATGAAGATGCAACACTCAAGAAATCAAGGAGATGCCATCTTGAAGAAGTATATGAAGAAGAGCATGTAGCTCCCAGAGTTGCAGAACTAGTGAGGGAAGTTACAAATACCCTTGATGATGAGATTCCAGAAGATCATGATATGACAGAATCTCAATAAGCTCCCCAAATGACGATCTCTCACAAGAGAAAGCTAGCTTGGGAAAGGGAACATATTCAATATGGAGAGAAGTATGGTTCCCCAGAAGGAACCATGAGACAAATCAAGAAACCTAAGCCATTCTCCAGTTATATGGCTTTGATGTGTGCTCTCATAGAAAAGGAGCCTACTTTCTTTGAAAAATCCATTCAGAAGAAAGAATGGGAAGATGTCATGACAAAAGAATACCAATCCATTATAAAGAATGATGTATGGGAAATAGTTCTAAGACTGAAGAACAAAGATGTGGTATCTTCCAAATGGTTATACAAGATAAAACATGTTGCAAATGGAAGTATTGAAAAACATAAAGAAAATTTTGTAGCTCGTGGATTTTCTCAAAAGGAAGGCATTGATTATGAAGAGATGTTTTCTCCTGTAGCTAGATACACTTCTATCAGAACCATCATAGCTCTTGCAGCCAAGATGAAGTAGAAGTTACACCAGATGGAGGTGAAAACAACCTTCTTAAATGGTGTTATTGAATAACAAGTGCATATATAACAACCTCAAGGGTTTGGCATTGAATATAGAAATACTCATGTATGCAGGTTTAAGAAGGCTATGTACGGGTTGAAGCAAGCTCTTAGAGCTTGGTATGGCAGAATTGACAGTTTCTTGACGAGCTTGGGCTTTACCAAAAGTAAATATGATTCTAACCTTTAATTCAAGGTTATGAATGATGAGCCGGTTATATTGTTGTTGTATGTGGATGACTTATTCTTAACTGGAGAAGAAAAGATCATCACTGATTGTAAGAAGAATCTCACTATAGAATTTGATATGAAAGACCTAGGCCTGATGCACTATTTCTTAGGTCTCAAAGTTTGGCAGATCCCAAAGAAGATCTTACTTAACCAAGGGAAGTATGCAATTGAAACACTGAAGGGTTTGATATGTTGGAATGTAAAGCTATGAACACACCCATGGAAACAAATTTGAAGCTCTTGGTTGATACTTTGTCGGAATTGGTTGATTCTACATTGTACAAACATATCATTGGATCATTGATGTATTTGACGAATACCAGGCTAGATATATGTTTTGTTGTGAACACCTTGAGTCAGTATTTGGTAGATCCTAGACATGTTCACCTTGTTGTTGCAAAACATGTGATGAGATACCTTAAGGGTACGTTGGACTTTGGTCTTTGTTATAGTGGAGATCATGACTTTGGACTGGTTGGTTATACTGATCCAGATTAGGCTAGAAGTGTTTTTGATAGAAATATCACTTCAGGATGTTGTTTCAATCTTGGGTCATCCATGACTTCATGATAGAGTAGGAAGCAATCTAGTATTTCTCTCAGCACAGAAGAAGCAGAATACATTGTTGCATGTTCCACCAGTTGTGAATCCATATGGCTTCAGAAGTTATTGACAGGTCTATTCGATATGGAGATGGAATCCACCGTGATTCTATGTGATAACCATAGTTGCATAAAGATGATGGAGAATCATGTGTTCCATGATAAGTCGAATCACATAGAAATCTAGTATCACTACATTTTTGATATGGTATAAAGGGGATTTGTAAAGATCCAATATGTTAGCACAGATGAGTAGGTTGCAGATGTGTTGACCAAGCCTCTGTCTCGTGTAAAGTTTGAATACTTTCGAGACAAGCTTGGTATAGTCCGAAAGGACCTCCCTCGAAAGGGGGAGTGATGTTGATAATATTATGGTATCCTGACCAATAATGGGTAGCTCAGTTAGGATTTTATATCCTAAGGGTTTGATCATCCCTAGACAAATCTCGAAGGTTCGGTAAGGATGGTCTGTTAGAGTACCTATGCATGTATATGTTAGTTTTGGTCAGTAGTGGTAGCTCCTTTAGGATTTTATATCCTAGGGAATCTTTTGATTCTTGGGTAGATCCCAAAGGTCTGGTAAGGATGACCTATCAGAGTACCACGTAGTAGTTCTGTTAGGATTTTATATACTAGGGAATCTTATGATTCATGGGCAGATCCCTAGGGTTTGTCAGAGTACCACAAAAAGTTGTTGTTGCACCTACCTCATTATGTTTTCCTATGATGATGATGTTGTTTCTCCAGCCTCATGTTGTTGCTCTAGCCTCATGTTGTTGATGATGTTGGTGTATCATCCTAGTGTTGTTGATGTTGTTGTTATAGTTTTATACTAACTGATGTTGATGTTTTAGATTCCAGCTCCATGATGTGAATGATGATGATGATGATGTTATTCCAGCTCCATGATGTGAATGATGATGAGAAAAAATTTCGATGATTTATTGATATACCAGTCAATGTTCTAGATGTTGATGATGTTGTTTCCCTCTCTCTCTCCTAATGATGTTGTAGAATACCCTTCTTGTTAAGGGAGAGTGTTGAAATATTGTAACTCCGAAGTATAGTCTAATTATAATTGAGTTATTATTAAATAGATCAATCCCCTTTTGTGGATTGATCATGCTGGGACTTATGTATGACCAAATCCCCTATTGTGGATTGGTCAAACCATGTTTATATGATGTTAATTGAGAAGTCGGCCCCTAGTGTTAATTAAAGTGGTTTTAACCACTAGTTGAAGAATTCAGTCCTACTTGGTGAAGAGACACAACCCTAGCACTCCTCAGCTAGTATAAATAAGAGAGGATAGCGCCTCATTCACTCACTCACTCAATTCACTCATTTAGTGTGCAAGTATTGGAGATAGTTGCAGTTGTTAGAAGAAGGAGAGAGAGGTGCATTTTTTAGTCTTGGATATTCTCTAGTGTTTGGTCTTTTATCTTGGCATTGTATTGGCAATCTATATTAAGGAATTTTTTTCTAGGTTTTCTCCCCCATGAGGGTTTCCCAGGATAAAATGTTGTGTACCTTGTGATTGTGTTTCTCTTGATTGTGTTTCTCTCAGTGATCCTACTTATGCTATTATTATCTAGTAAATTGAAAAGAACTTAATAAAAACCCTAAAATTAACAACTTATCTACAAATTTGGGATATACTGGCAACTGTTGAAGGGTCTGCCACTCTCCACCCAACCATAGGCAAGGTTTCACTATGCACTACTATAACTAGCCACCCCCAAGCCAGGATACGATGCCATGAGAGGATAAGTGGTTTTTAAGAAACTTTTCCAGGGAGCATATATTATTGTTGCACTTTTGTTTCCCTTTTCCTCGCACCAAAGAGTTCTCCTTCTCTTCACTCTAGTGCTCAAAATTTTCCCCAACAGTGTGTCTATATGTTTATCTCCACTCTCTCTTACTATCTTCTGTCCCTTTAATTTTCGTGTATTCTTCCCCAAACCTCATGGATCGTGTCAGGAGCATCTCGATGGGTACTTCTACTTATCCTTCATTGATTCTCAAAGTAGACTACCCAGCTACCAACTTGACTAGTAATCAATTTTTTGGGTTGAGGACAGTTCATGGTCTACATTTGCTTTTAAATTGACAAGGTACTTCCTGACAAGGTCATTTCAACTAGTAATAGCTTCCCTCTTGCACCATTCATCTCATGACATTGTAACCAATGAAGGCCATCCCTTCAGTACTAGTTCAACATATCCCTGTTGCATTAATAAACAAATATATACATTAAATTATTAAAGATCCATTGTCTTTCAATGATCACATAATATGCATGTCAATTGTTTTAGTCATGATAATAATTATATTTACAAATTGGGGGAAATAGGGGTGTTACAATTGACAGTGTACAAGGAGATGAGTCAAGATCTTTGGTTGTGGTGTAATGGTGTGTGACAGAGGAGGTTATGTTGTGCCAAACTTGGTAGATGTTGATTTCTTGCTATAGTTTGTGTGATTCCCCTAGCATCAAGATGACATGATACCTATGATTGTGGCTGAAGCAAAACTATGGATTCCTTACGATTTTGGTTTGGGGTCTATTGGTGAAAATGATGAAGATAACAATTTATGACATCATCAATTAGATGATGGTGAAAGCTACACTACTAGTTGAACATTGACATGTTCGCGGTTTTCACAATAGCTATGAAAATTCCTAGACCTGGAAACTGAAATAACATGGTACCAACATAGGGGTTCTTGCTAAGTGTTAGAATTAGGGAGAACAAACATAAAGTATACCATTTTCAAATTTCTGAAAAACTAGATCAGCAAGATCATAGTAGATCTTAAATAAAACAAAAATCAATAGGAAGACAGTAGCTCTAAAACTTAGATCTGAACCATAGATATCTAAGTAAGAAAATCAATATATCAAGTTTCTAAGCAAGCAAATCAATAGATCTAAACCATAGAAAAACAATAGATCTAACTCTTTGAGTAAGCATGACAATAGATATAACTTTCTGAGTAAGCATGACAATAGATCTAACTTTATGAACAATATTTCTAAGTATATACATCAATTAGAACTGAACTAATAGATCTAAACATTGAGAATTACAATATAGTAGATCTGAATAGTATAAAGCAATATAGCCATAAAATTATTTCTGAACAAATAGATATGAATTAGAATGAGTAGATCTAGATCTAAACAATTAAAAAGATGTGAGTCAACAACTTACCTTGATATTTTCTTACCTCTGCAGCATGAAGAACAACATGACACAAATGAGGGATGACAATCCACTGTAGTATGCTCAGAATAAAGTCTAGAGTCATGGATTTGCCTCTAGGGTCAGATCACTCATCAAGAGAAGTATAGGACTGATCAAAACCTTCACCCTAGAATACTCAAAACCCTACAAACCGTCACACACAAGAGTGGCTGCCAGAAAGGTGGGATGGCTACCTGAAGTAAAGGATCTGCCACCTTACCAGGGTGCTACGGCCCTCAACAATACAGATCCAGGTGACGACAGCCTTCAAAGAGGGTTTTGTTGATGAAAGAAGAGGGCTAGCAAGTGACAAACAGGGTAAGCAACAATCACATCATTCCCACCAGAGAAAAGGGCACCCTGATCTTCCACACAACAACAAAATCTCAAACAACACCTGGTAGCAAGATGAAGAGGAAAAAAGCTGTCACAAGAAGGTTGCTCACTACCACAAAGGTGTCTGCAAGCTTCCTCAAAGGAGACACGCACTGTCACAAGGGCCGCTGATTGTTATTAGGAGGCCAAAGACTGTTACAAGGAGGTCGCTAGATTATCCAAGGAGGCAGCAGACCATAAAGAAGCAATCCGCCAATATGAAAAGAAAAGATGAGTGTTTGAGAGGAGGGAGAGGGGTTCTTATTTATACTTTTGGGTAGGGTTTAGGATAAAATAAATATTATTAAAAATAATATATTTAATTAATATAAATATTAATTAAATATATTTATAAATTATATTAATTAATATTTTTTATATTAACCCCTAAGACAAAATACAAAACCCCCAAGCAAACTCAAGCCCAAAACAAACAAAACAAGGGTGGTGGGTTTAGGAGAGGTTTACACATGTTCATATACTTCTCAAGGTAACTAATTAACTTTATCATCATTTCATATGGGATACATCCCTCATGTGGTCATGCCCACCTTCAAAGGAGGTTCATACACCAACACACACCTGATCAAGGACCAGGTTGCCCTAGAACATTTCTGGGGTCTTATCCACCAAGGTACAAGACCAAGGATCAACCCATGTCCCAGACATGGGTACCCTAGAACATATCTAGGGGCCCTAGACATATCTAGGGACTTTAACTTCTTGGTCCCAGACCAAGAACCCCAGTCATCTACTGGGGGCCCTCACAAGGGTCTTTACTACTTGGTCCCAGACCAATAACCCTAATCATCTACTGGGGGCCCTTACAAGGGTCTTTTGCTTCTTGGTCCCAAACCAAGAATCCCAGTCATATACTGAGGGCCCTTACAAGGGTCTTCACTGCTTGGTCCCATACCAAGAACCCCAGTCATCTACCGAGGGGCCTTACAAGGGTATTTTGTTGCTTGGTCCCAGAACAAGAACCCCAATCATCTACTAGGGTCCCTTACAAGGGTCTTTTTCCATGGCTTTGACTGTTTGGTCCCAGACCAAATCCCTGGGACTGCACCGGGGGGCCGAAGATCTTAGCTAGGGTCTTTTCCATCCTCCCAGAGAATGGCTCTTGCAGCTACTTTAAATTCAACACTCCCTCTCAACAAGAGAGGCATTCTCAGCTACACTAAGCTTGTCACGAAAGTATACAAACTTTGTCATGGACAGTGGCTTGGTGAAAATATTTGTCATGTGTTATGCTGTCGGAACGTACTAAATGCTGAGAATGTTCTTCTGTGTCATGTCCCGGACATAGTGATATCTCATCTCAATGTGTTTCAACCTATTGTGAAACACTGGATTCTCGGTGAGCTTTATACACATCCAATTGTCACAGTGAATGACTGTGGGTTCAAGCTCTGAACTGAACAAGTCTGAAAGTAGCTTCCTAAGCCACACTGCTTCTCTACTAGCAACACTTGCAACAATGTATTATGCTTCTGCAGTGCTTTGGGCTATGGAGCCTTGTTTCCTGCTAGACCAGGAAATCATTTTTGAACCCAGACTGCAACAATATCTAGAAGTGCTCATCTGATCCACCGTACTACCCATCCAATCTGAATATGTAAACCCATGGAGCATTACACCTCCACTGGAAGTGTATTTGATACCATAAGCTATAGTTCCCCAAACATATCTCAAAATAATGTTTACAACAACCATATGTATATGCTTTGGTTCATAGATGAACTGGTTGAGAGCATTTACCGCATAACAGATGTTTGGTCTCGTATGTACAAGATATATCAAAGAGCCATGACCCAATGATCTGCCAATATACAGTGGGATCTTCTGGTTCTAAACCAGTAACATGATCTTGTAGTTTCTTTAGATCAAATATCATTAGAGTGGTCATGGATTTGCAGTCCATCATGCCAAATCTGTGAAGCACATTAACTACATATTTGATCTTGTGAGAGAACCATCTCACCCGGTTTCTGCCACACCTCTAAGCTCATCAAGTAATTTAAAAAGACCCAAGTCTTTTATTTCAACTTCTGCTGAAGAGCTCCCTCTTAATCTGAGCTATCAAAGATTTCCTTTCCTGTAAGGAACAAATCATCCTAAGATAACATGATGATTTTGAATAATATTTATATAAAGATTGGTATCTACAATACTCATGGTGAAGCCTAGACTCTGTAGAGAGACTGTTGATACTTTCATACCAATCTCTCGGAGCTTGTTATAATCGATGGGATTCTTTCCCATGGATAACTTCTTGCTTAACATCACTGTTAAAAAAAAACTTAACATCTATTAGATGAAGTTTCCAAATCAAATACTGCGACAAAAGATCCTGATGGAAGTAAGGATCTTGTCATAGATAATCCCTTCTTTCTGAGAGAAATCACGAGTCACAAATTTAACCTCAATAAAATCATCTATTGTAGGCTTTATCTTATAAGGCCATTGGAGGTTACCACTGATTTGTCACGAGGTCTTTGAAAACACTGCCCATACATCATTCTTCATAATTGATTTAATATTCTTCTATCAAGGCATCTTCCCACACTTAAAATGCGGAAGGTTCTGAATCAATCACAAGATTCAATTTATCTATAAGACCAGAGTACTTATCTGGTTTCTTGCTTTCTTTGAAAAATGCCCTTAGGTGCTGAATGCTTTTCTGCTTTCTTTAGTATTTCCCAGCACTAGGCAACTTTCCTTTTAATATAATATTTCTTTAAAAGAAACAGATAGTAACCCTTGACTCTACTAAGTTGCCATATTTTCTATAGGTCATGGACTAACTCATATGCAGGGACTTCTCCCTTTGAGTCTCATAAACTGTCTACCTCCCTATCATGTGCAAATTGGCTTCCTCTGAACCTATAAGATCTTTTGACTTTGTTCTGGTGTCATATCTCTTCAAGATGTTCTTGGTGCCAGTACCAAATATGAAAAGATGAGTCAGACTTCTTGAGCTCCTGTGCCAAGGATAATGGCTCAATTACAATCTAAGGACTCTCAAAAAGAGATATTTGTAGTGTTCCCAAAACGAATAAAAAACCCCAACTGCCAAGATAATTTGTTGGACTTTTTAACCAAGGAAATAACCCAAAGGCTACATGTTGTCTTTTATATCAGAGATAAAAGAACAACAGATAGTGGGGTTTCCAAACCAGGTAGAAAGACCTAGCTTACATCCAAAATAAATAAGTGCAGAGATCACAACTTCCTTGGTCATATAAACAAAATGCACACGAGATTCTGACAGTATTCCATTGAGACATGGATACATAAATATGACAGGAAGGTAAACATGTCTTTCTTGTTGTCATTTGTAGTCACAAGAATTAATGTAAAAATGAGTATCCATGAAACTTGCTTAGGCTTAAGACATACTTGAACTTTGCAGCCTGTTACTAACTCAAGTTATCTAGGACTTCTTCTATGTATGTAGATGTTTGATATAAATATGTTAGTTCAAGTAATTCCAATATATTTAAGTGGTTATCCTACTTTCCTATGGATAAAACATTATTCATCCATATACAAACAATACGTCTTAAAAAATGAGGCCAAAGACTGCATTGTCCAAATTATGTTCTTACAAAAATCAACCCACACATGTTTTCCTCAAAGCCAAATACCAAAGTCATTTCCAAGTTTCCACCACTCAATGTATTGTGGTTAACTTTAAATCTCGTGTACTCTTTGTAGTAAAAAACATATGGATGACCATTAAGTGCATAAGGTGTTGTCATTTACTAAAGTTACACAGTTACACATTAAAATTTCTTTACCAATGATTCCGTCAAAGCTATTGTATTTGACCAAAATCTTATTAAAAGAAAGTTGAGCACTTACCAAGCATTATTAACAATAACATTATAAAAGCTTAATCCTATCACTTATGATCTTAAGATGATGGTTATAGTCCCAAGCATTCTATATCATACCATTAACTAACTTGGCCTAGCTCAGAAGTGAGAGAGGGAAAGAGTTATCATTAGTAAAACAAGAGAAGAGAAAAGTCTTGAAAATCAAATAGATAATCAGGTGTAAACTAGAGGAATTACTAGGAGTCGCCCCCCCCTTTAAACACCAGAGATAAAGGATCCTAACCTCCAGATTTTCTTAACAAGGAAATCTCTGCTAACTAGCATTGGTAACTCCACCAAAGATCCAAAAGGTTTTCTTTGGCACCCAAATTTGCATCTCACAAGTGTACAAGACAATAAACAAGATAGTCTTTCACTATCCTCTCCATATTAATTAGTCCAAAAATAAAACATGAAATGGATATCTTCTTTGTCATAGAAGTAGCTCTAACTGAGAGAAGAATGGTGTGGTGAAAGGGCTTTGTTAAAGTAGAGGCCAAACTAAAGAGACAAAAAATTCTCAACTCAAGTAGATCTTTCCACAGTCATTCAGATTTCACTTGCTAATTAAAAATAGAGTTAATAACCTTCAAACTTTCCAAGTCTGATAGAGACACAAAGGTTTAGATGTGTAGAAACAGTTTCCAAGGAGTATCTTTTTGCTGGCTAGGATACATGCTAGATGAGGTCTCTACACCAATTCCTTTGAAAGAACAATGCTTAGCACGTGGAAATAGGTATCATCCTTGGACCTTGACTAACAATTAAATTTTGAACTTTCTTTTAAGTTCAATTTGTTCTAGTCATTTTCTAAATGTTAGAATTTAGGGAAATGACAATAAATCAAATTCCTTTCCAAAGGCATAAATGAGCGTTAAACAATTACATTTTCCTAAGATATTTCAGGTCTAGGATGAAAACACTGTTAATGAGAGTGAAGGTTGACAATAAACCTTGTAGATTATCATTAAGGAAACCCCGTTCCCTTTCTCAAATACACAAAGGAGGACATTGCTTATTTCTAATCTGCAAAACAAATTCTAAGAATAGGATCTACGCAGGCTCAAGTATGCACACTTGATCTCTTTTCATGCCCTAATCTCTGATACCATGTTAGAATTAGGGAGAACAAACAAAAAATATACCTTTTTCAAATTTCGGAAAAACTAGATCAACAAGATCATAGTAGACTTTAAATAGAACATAAATCAATAGGAAGACAGTAGATCTGAAACTTAGATATGAACCATAGATATATAAGTATTAAAATCAATAGATCAAGTTTCTGAGCAAGCAAATCAATAGATCTAAACCATAGGAAAACAATAGATCTAACTTTTTGAGTAAGCATGACAATAGATCTAACTTTATGAGTAAGCATAACAATAGATCTAACTTTCTGAACAATATTTCTGAGTATATACATCAATTAGATCTGAACTAATAGATCTAAACATTGATCATTACAATATAGTAGATCTGAACAGTATAAAACAATATAGCCATGAAATTATTTCTGAACAATTAGATCTGAATTAGAATGAGTAGATCTAAATCTAAACAATTCAAAAATTGTGAGATAGCAGCTTACCTTGATATTTTCTTACCTCTGCAGCATGAATAATAGCATGACACAAATGAGGGATGATAATCCATTGTAGTATGCTCAGAATAAAGTCTAGAGTCATGGATCTGCCTCTAGGGTCAGATCACTCATCAAGAGAAGTATAGGAATGATTAAAACCTTCACCCTAGAATACTCAAAACCTACAAACCCTCACACATAAGAGTGGTTGCCAGAAAGGTGGGACGACTACCTGAAGTAAAGGTTCTGCCACCTTACTAGGGTGCTACGGCCCTCAACAATATAGATCCAGGGGATAGCCTTCAAAGAGGGTTTTGTTGATGAAAGAAGAGGGTTAGCAAGTGACAAATAGGGTAAGCAGAAATCACATCATTCCCACCAGATAAAAGGGCACCTTGATCTTCCACAGAACAAAAAAAACTCAAATAACACCTGGCAACAAGATGAAGAGGGAAAAAACCGTGACAAGAAGGTTGTTCACTACCACAAAGGTGGTCGCAGGCTTCCTCAAAGGAGCCAGACACTGTCACAGGGGTTGTTGATTGTTATTAGGAGGCCAAAGACTGTTACAAGGAGGCCGCTAGATTATCCAAGGAGGTCGCATACCATAAAGAAATCCGCCAATATGAAAAGAAAAGATGAGTATTTGAGAGGAGCGAGAGGGGTTCTTCTTTATACTTTTGGGTAGGGTTTAGGATAAAAGAAATATTACTAAAAATAATATATTTAATTAATATAAATATTAATTAAATATATTTATAAATTATATAAATTAATATTTCTTATATTAACCCCTAAGACAAAATAAAAAAACCCCAAGCAAACTCAAGCCCAAAACAAACAAAACAAGGGTGGTTGGTTTAGGAGAGGTTTACAGATGTCCATATACTTCTCAAGGTAACTAATCAACTTTATCATCACTACATATGGGATACATCCCTCATGTGATCATGCCCACCTTCAAAGGAGGGTCATACACCAACAAACACCTGATCAAGGACCAGGTTGCACCAGAACATTTATGGGGTCTTATCCACCAAGGTACAAGACCAAGGATCAACCTGTGTCCCAGACATGGGTACCCTGGAACATATCTAGGGGCCCTAGACATATCTAGGAACTTTAACTTCTTGGTCCCAGACCAAGAAACCCAGTCATCTACTGGGGGCCCTCACAAGGGTCTTCACTGCTTGGTCCCAGACCAAGAACCCCAGTCATCTACTGGGGGCCCTTACAACGGTCTTTTGCTGCTTGGTCCCAGACCAAGAACCCCAGTCATATATTAGGGGCCCTTACAAGGGTCTTCACTACTTGGTCCCAGACCAAGAACCCCAATCATCTATTGACGGCCCTTACAAGGGTATTTTGTTGCTTGGTCCCTGACCAAGAACCCTAGTCATCTACTGGGGGCCCTTACAATGGTATTTTTCCATGGCTTTGATTGTTTGGTCCTAGACTAAATCCACGAGAGTGCACTGGGGGCCCCTAGATCTCAGCTAGGGTCTTTTCCATCCTCCCAGAGAATGAATCTTGCAACTGCTTTAAATTCAACACTCCCCCTCAGCAAGAGAGGGATTCTTAGCTACACCAAGCTTGTCACAAAAGTATACAAACTTTGTCAGGGACAGTGTCTTGGTGAAAATATCTTTCGTCTGTTATGCTGTCAGAACATATTGAATGCTGAGAACATTCTTCTGTACCATGTCCCAGACATAGTGATATCTCATCTCAATGTGTTTCGACCTATCGTGAAACACTGGATTCTCCATGAGCTTTATACAACTTTGATTCTCACAATGAATGACTATGGGTTCAAGATATGAACTAAACAAGTCTGAAAGTAGCTTCCTAAGCCACACTACTTCTCTATTGGCGGCACTTGCAACAATGTATTCTTCTTCTGCAGTGCTTTAGGATATCGAGCCATGTTTCCTGCTGGACCAGGAAATCATTGTTGAACCCAAACTACAACAATATCTAGAAGTGCTCATCTGATCCACTATACTTCCCATCCAATCTAAATTTGTAAACCCGTGGAGAATTACTCCTCCACTGAAAGTGTATCTGAGACCATAAGCTATAGTTCCCCGAACATATCTCAGAACAAGATTTACAACAACCATATGTATATGCTTTGGTTCACAGATGAACTGGTTGAGAGCATTTACCACATAACAGATGTCTGGTCTCGCATGTACGAGATATATCAAATACCCATGACCCAATGATCTACCGATATATAGTGGGGTGTTTTGGTTCTAAATCAGTAACCTGATCTTGTAGTTTCTTTCCATTAAAGATCATTGGAGTGGTCATGGACTTGCAGTCCATCATGCCAAATCTGCAAAGCACATTAACTACATATTTTCTCTTGTGAGAGAACCATCTCACCCAGTTTCTGCCACACCTCTAAGCTCAGAAAGTAATTTAAAAATACCCAAGTCTTTTATTTCAACTTCTGCTGAAGGGATTCCTCTTAATCTGAGCTATCAAAGATTTCCTTTCCTGTAAGGAACAGATCATCCTAAGATAACATGATGATTTTGAATAATCTTTATATAAAGATTGGTATCTACAATACTTAGGGTGAAGCCTAGACTCTGTAGAGAGACTTTCGATACTTTCATACGAAGCTCTCGGAGCTTGTTATAATATATGGGATTATTTCCCATGGATATCTTCTTGCTTAACTTCACTGTTAAGAAAAAACTTAACATCTATTAGATGAAGTTTCTAAATCAAAGACTGCGACAAAAGATCCCGATAGAAGTAAGGATCTTGTCATTGATAATCCCTTCTTTCTGAGAGAAATCACGAGTCACAAATTTAACCTAAATACAATCATCTATTGTAGGCTTTATCTTATAAGGCCATTGGAGGTTACCACTGATTTGTCATGAGGTCTTTGAAAACACTGCCCATATGTCATTCTTCAGAATTGATTTAATATTCTTCTATCAAGGCATCTTCCCACACTTCAAATGTGGAGGGTTCTGAATCAATCACAAGATTCAATTTAGCTATAAGACCAGAGTACTTATCTGGTTTCTTGCTTTCTTTGAAAAAATCCCTTAGGTGCTGAATGCTTTTCTGCTTTCTTTAGTATTTCCTGGCACCAGGTAGATTTCCTTTTAATAGAAAATTTCTTTAAAAGAAACAGATAGTAACCCTTGACTCTAATAAGCTTCCATCTTTGTTGTAGGTCATGGACTAACTCATATGCAGGGACTGCTCCCTCTGAGTCTCATAAAATGTTTGTCTTCCTGTCATGTGCAAATTGGCTCCCTCTGAACCTATAAGATCTTTTGACTCTGTTCTGGTGTTATATCTCTTCAAGATGTTCTTGGTTCCAATACCAAATATGAAAAGGTGAGTCAGACTTCTTGAGCTCCTATGCCAAGGATAATAGCTCAATTACAATCCAAGGACTCTCAAAAAGAGATGTCTGTAGGGTTCCCAAAACGAAGAAAAAACCCTAACTGCCAAGATAATTTGTTGGACTCTTTAACCAAGGAAATAACCCAAAGTTTAGATGTTATCTTTATATCAGAGATAAAAGACCAACAGACAATGGGGTTTCCAAACTAGGGAGAAAGACCTAGCTTACATAAAAAATAAGTAAGTGCTGAGATCACAACTTCCTTGGTCATATAACAAAAATGCACATGAGATTTTGATAGTATTCCATCGAGACATGGATACATAAGTATGACAGGAAGGTAAACATGTCTTTCTTGTTGTCATTTGTAGTCACAAGAATGAATGTAAAAGGGAGTATCCATGAAACTTGCTTAGGCTTAAGACATACTTGAACTTTGCAGCTTGTTACTAACTCAAGTTATCTAGGACTTCTTTTGTGTATGCAGATGTTTGATATAAATATGTTAGTTCAATTAATTCCAATATCCTTAAGTGGGTATCCTATTTTCTCATGGTTAAAACATTATTCATCCATATGCAAACAATACGTCTTAAAAAATGAGGCCAAAGACTGCATTGTCCAAATTATGTTCTTACAAAAGTCAGCCCACACATGATTTCCTCAAAGCCAAATACCAAAGTCATTTTCAAGTTTTCACCACTCAATGTATTGTGGTTAACTTTAAAGCTCGTGTACTCTTTGTAGTACAAAACATATGGATGACCATTAAGTGCATAAGGTGCTGTCATTTACTAAAGTTACACAGTTTCCCATTAAAATTCCTTTACCAGTGATTCTGTCAAAGCTATTGTATTTTACCAAAAGCTTATTAAAAGAAAGTTGAGCACTTACCAAGCATTAGTAAAAGTAACATTATAAAAGCTTAATCCTATCACTTATGATCTTAAGATGATGGTTACAGTCCCAAACATTTTGTATCATACCTTTAACTAACTCGGCCTAGCTCAGAAGTGAGAGAGAGCAAGAGTTATCATCAATCAAACAAAAGAAGAGAAAAGTCTTGAAAATCAAATAGATAATTAGGTGTAAACTAGAGGAATTACTAGGAGTTACCCCCCCCCCCC